>PVJL010007101.1:0-83225 GCA_004026885.1 Lyroderma lyra | reverse complement strand
GTGACCCCTGTCCCTGGCACCCAGACTGTGGTGAGAGTTTCCAGCCCTGTGCAGGGCTCTACCCCTGTGGCCCTGACTCCTGCAGGAGTCATCCCCAGCAGCCTGCGCTCAGAGGGTCTGTCACCAAATGCACCGCCCGCTGAACCACAGGCTCCTTCTCAAACAGGTGTTCAAGTTGTTCTACAACCTGCTTCAGGTCTTAGGCCCTTCACTGTACTCCAGGTTCCAGAACTTTCGCTCATTTTGAACACCCAGCAGCAGGCCCCACAGCAGCCACAGCAGGTTCAGCAGCAATGGTTCTATTCGGTGATTCCACAACAGCTTCAACAACCTACAGGTTTTTATCTTCAACAGCCAATGTCACAGGTTTCAAGTGCAGAAAGTTCAACCAGTCAAACAACAATGTCCTTACCTACTCAACAAGCTGTTTTTGTTAACATCAGCGGAATGGGAAGTTTTCTGCAGCCCCAGACAACTCTGTCATCTCAGCTTGGCTCTGTCCAGATGAGACCCGAGCAAACCATTCCCCAGCAGAGGGCCCTGCTCCCCTCTGCCTTCCAGCAGCAGCCGCCGCTGCCACCACAGCCCCAGCAGGTACAATTGAGAATCTTGCCGCATGTAGGGGCTGTCACAACAGCAGTAACCCAAACAGGTCAGCCACAACAGGATAAGAGCCAGAGCACAGCCAGCCAGTCAAAAGGTAGAGATTAGATGCTGGCACACCACTCCCAAACCCTGAGTCTTGCATTGCTTTTTGTCTTTAAAACAAAACAAAAAACATAGGAGCAATGAGTCAAAGGGATTCTTAGATTTTACCTCATTTTTGTCTTTAATGTGTCAGTATTTTACATTGCTAGCTGTACAAACAATACATAAGCACAACCCTATGATTTAACAGGGAAATGATTTTATGAGAAAACAAATGAATGGACTAGGAAGCTGGCCACCATGAGGTCAAAATCCCAGTTCTGCAGTTCACTAACCTTAAGTCTATTTCCTAACTTCTATGAATCTCCATTTCCTTGTCTGTAAAATGTAAATACTAATAGGTACTTCTTAAGTTTACTGTCAAATTAAAGTAAATAAGACATTAAATATTGACATTTAAATTAATTTTAATTAATAAAATATTTAATACTTGAAAGAAATAAACATAAGTACTTAAGCTGAAAATAAACTATAGCAATAATATTAGTGCAAATAGTAGTTTTGTTACATAAAAGTAAGTCTTAGAATCCATGGCAAATATGCCATGGAAATTTAATTCTTAAGAAAAGCATGATAGACATTTAAAAATAAGCAAGGAAATTATTTATGTAGATATAGATATAGATGATATAGATATAGATATAGATATAGATAGATATATAGAGATTTCAATCCTCTATTAATGAATAGTAGTCTTTTTACTCTATTTACATGTCCCACATAGTGAATTCTCTGTGTGTGATAATAGTGGATACATTAGGCACTTGTAATTCATTCTTCAGTAACTGAGGGATGATTTGGATATATGACTCAATATCATTTGCCAGACAATATTCTTCAAATGCATTATTCATGTGGTGTTAATTATTTTGCAAACACTTCATAATATACAAATGCACCTGCTGTCTGCCATTCATCTTGCTCCTCTACTCTGTCTCAATTACTTTGTCCCCATCAGACAGGATAATAATCACAAGAGAGGAAAGGTAAAGATTTCATGACTTAAAATGGACAAGTGAATGAAAAATGATAAGTTTAGATGAACAGAGGAAACAAATTACAATAGGGGAATGTAGGGAAAAGAATGAATAATTGTTATATGAAAATATCTTTAAATGTATCTGCTAATTAAAAATGATTCCTACAGCTTCTGAACAACATCTTTTAGGATAATGCTGTAAGGTAAGAAACTAAATGACTAGACCAAAACTCCCTTTCCCGCAAAAACTTGAGTAATTTCATTCATGTGAATAATACTTTAAAGATATATGTGAGTATAAAGATTTATATTACTCAAAAATGTCATCTTGCTGATTTTCTGGAATTGAAGGTTGCTTGAAAAGAATGAGTTATTGGTTCATCCTAGGTAATACAGTACACAAAATTTGGAGGTACAATGAGTCCTGACTCTAGCTAATGGATTTATGCTACAATATGTTCATCTGTGACATTTCTGACCATGTCACACTGCTTTGCTTAACATACTTCCCTGCATCTGCATACTCTGTGGAATCAAGTTCAAACTATTTTATTTGGCCAAAAGGCCTTTTTTTGACCTGGATTGGGCCTGTCTCCGTCCCATCTCCTGGCACTTCCCCATTCACATCCATGACTTTGGCAGTACTTAATTCCTGGTGCCATGTTCTTTTTCATTTCCATGTGTTGAGGGAGACCCTCCAGGAGGAACTCCTTTCTGTTCACTGTGTATCATTTAATATCCAGCCTAAGCACCACCCCTCTGAAGGCTGAGTCTATTTTTATATTTTATTCTAACAGATTCCAAACTATTTCACAGGGTTATTCGCAGATCACATACGATAGTAAATACTAAGAAAATAAGAACTGAAAATGTATGTTACTATAAGTAAATGTTTCAGAGTTTTCATTTATTTTTTCAAACATGGATTGTATAACTTTGTATGAATTTATAGAGTATTAGTACTTTTACTAGAATGGTTAAAAACTCACATGCAATTATAAATATATGCAACCTATATTTATGTTCTCTAAGTCTTTGTGCTGAATATTACAATTGTCTTTTTAAAACATCGAAAAAATACTAATGGGAATTATTATTACAAAAAATTGGCTATATAAAATAATAGTATGTTTCATCAGTATTTGAATATAATTTTGCTTTAGGTAGACAAATAGTTAAATAATTATTATAAGTTAAAAATTTATTATATGCAATTATAAATATATGTAATCTATATGTAGTTCTCTAAGTCTTTCTGTTGAATATTACAATTGTTTATTTAAAATATCAAAAGAGTACTAATAGCTATTATTATAAAAAATTGGCTATATAAAACAATAGTATGTTTTATCAGTATTTGAATATAATTTTGCTTTAGGTAGACAAATAAATAATTATTTATTAAAGTTAAAAACTTATTATATGCAATTATAAATATATGTAATCTATATTTATGTTCTCTAAGTCTTTGTGTTGAATATTACAATTGTTTATTTAAAACATCAAAAGAGTACTAATAGCAATTATTATTATAAAAAATTGGCTATATAAAACAATAGTATGTTTTATCAGTATTTGAATATAATTTTGCTTTAGATAGACAAATAATTAAATAATTATTTATTATAAATTAAAAATTTATTATATGCAATTATCAATATATGTAATGTATATTTATGTTCTCTAAGTCTTAGCATTGAATATTACAGTTGTTTTCTAAAACATCAAAAGAGTAGTAATAAGAATTATTATTATAAAAAATTGGCTATATAAAATAATAATATGTTTTATCAGTATTTAAATATAATTTTGCTTTAGGCAGAGAAATAATTAATTATTTTATTATAAGTTATTTGAATTTAAATTATTAAATAATAATTAAAATAATATTTATGAGCAACAAACAAGAAAATTAAATACAGCTTTTTTTGTCTTCTTGGCTTTAGACCTAGAAAATAATCCTGAAGTTATGATTCAGGCATAGGTCATTCTGATGAGTTATAACAGAAAATTCTTATGAGATTCCAAGACCAAACTGAAGAGCAAGAAGACAATTCACTAAGATACTTCTTTTTATTTCAAAACACCCCATTTCTTGTGCATTTGTATTTTTTACAAGTTTTGAATTCTGGGCATATACTTTTTTGTGTGAGCATATTTATTTATTTATTTTTATTATCTTTTAATTAAATGTATTGGGGCAACATTGGTTAATAAAATTTTGTAGGTTTCAGGTGTATAATTCTACAATACATTATCTGTGTATTGTATTGTGTGCTCACTACCCAGAGTCATTTCTCCTTCCATCACCATATACTTAATTCGTGCAAATAAAACAATGTTCTCTTGCCTATGGTTGCCTGTCATTTCATTGTGTGATAATGGCCTGATAATGGTGTCTTATTAGATTGGGGCACTGTGTTTGTGATGACAATACTTAAAAAGAGATGTGGTGGGAAAATGGAGAGTCAGTGTTTGCTGAGGAGACTTTCACTTTTGCATGATGAAAAAGTTCTTGTGATTTACTGCACAATAATGTGAACATACCTAACATTACTTAACTGTATACTTAAAAATGGTTAAGGTGGCAAATTTTATGATAAGTGTTTTTTACCACCATTAAAAATTTAAAGCAACAACAATAAAACAGACGTGCCATACAAAATACAGTAGGCCCTCAGTTAACCGGCACCCATGGGGATTGGTAGATATCGGATAAATGTAAGTACACTCTCCATTAACTGGCACCCATGCCATATAAATGTAGTATTATTTCTTCAATTTTTTGGTAGTTGCTTGAGAGTGCTGGCTGCCTGAGTTCTAGTTAACAGAGTGTCTACTGTAGTTCATTTTCAGGGACCTTAGGGGAACCTTGGTCACTTACGTGCTCAGAGCAGGACCCTCTGGAGCCAGAATGTCTAACTTCAAACCCTGGCCCTACCACTTATTCATTGTGGGACTATGGGTAAGTCCATTAACTTCTCTGTGCCTCAGTTTTTTTTATCTGCAAAATGGAGATATTTAATAGGACCACTTTCACATAGTTATAAGGATTAAAGAAGATAATATTTATAAGCTGTTTAAACATTTCATAAAATAAATTATCCAGAATAACTGAAATGGAGGGGTTATTTTCACAAATTTAAAGGACATGTTTTAGATCAAGGGTGTCCAATCTTTTGGCTTCCCTGGACCACATTGGAAGTAGAATTGTCTTGGGCCACACGTGAAATACACTAACACTACTGATAGCTGATAAGCTAAAAAAATTGCAAAAAAATCTGATAACGTTTTAAGAAAGTTTATGAATTTGTGTTGGGCCACGTTCAAAGCCGTCCTGGGCCACATATAGCCTATGGGCATCAGGTTGGACAAGGTTCTTTTAGATGATCTAACAATACAGGTTACCTGCAAACATGAAATCAGTCTGGTAAGCAACAGGGACTATCTAGAAGTGGTGCTAATTCTTCAATACAAATGAAGGAGATCTGCATTATCATTGAGTTTTAAAATACTATGGCATCAGTTTTCTGATGCTCTGGACACAGCAAATAAATGATAGTTTCTAATATAAACCACAAATCAACACCCCAATAGGAGATTCCCTGAATTGTAAATTAAGCTGCCTCACACATGCCTCACTCCACATAGCCTACTTCAACATAGGTGGCTGTAGGACTTTAGGTCTTAATGGCTGATGATTCCCCCAGGCAAAGAAGGAGAAGGTCAGTGAGCACAGTGTTTCCCAGAAGGGTGTCTGTGGATTCAGCCACTCAACTAAAATGCTTAACAGTAACCATAAAGGGGTTGCCATACCTTGCATTCATTCATTCAAAATACTTATTAAGCATCTATTTATTGAGCATCTATTATAGGACAGACTGTGTCAAAGCCCTAAAGATACAGCAGTACATGAGACATAATGTCTTTAAAAGCTTACAGTGTAGTACATTAAGAACAAATAAATGTTATCAAAGTACAGAAAATTCAAGCTTGGCTTTCAAAGCAAGTTGTATTTATCAAGCACAATTCATACATTAACCTTTCTTAAAATTACATTTCAAGACGATAGCATTCGATAATAATTTCAAGAAACACTGCAATTTAGCATTTGAAATGGAAATAGCAATAGACCTCCAGATGTAATGTTGACGTACTATCACTTTTTTATCACTTCCCCTCATTTTAGCTTAATAAGCTCTCTTGGTTCTCATCTTTCACTGTTCAATCCAAAGCAATTAAACTGATATGCAAATACCATTCCCATTGCTTTAAAAGTGACACTTAACACAAAATTTCATTATAATAGGCAACTTGAATGTTTGTAAAATGATTAGCTCACTTATATTTTTAAAATCTGTGCTTTCCTTGCAATGTATGATTATAAATAAAAATGTACACACACAAATTTTATTTAATAAATGCTATGTGGATAATATTTGTCATGTATACTGAATACAAAGTCAATACAATGTGATAGTTCTATTTAAAAGTCTGCTACTTGTTTGCTTAGTCTCTACAGAAATGAACATTTTAGCTAATGAATTATATTAGTAAAAGTTACAAGATAAGCAGAAAAGAAAGTGTGTATGGTGTGTGTATATATATTTAAGGTAGTTTATCTTTTAGGATATAATTCTAAGTAGAAAATCAGAAGGTTACAGTGGAAATCCCTTTATGAAAATATATTCAATTAGTTAAGCTTGCATGGTAGGTTGGTTGTATTAATGCCCCAGATCTTCATTCCTGCCTGTATCCATACCCTTTGACCTGTAACTGCCACTCAGAGTCCACCATGTAATTTGCTTGGCCTGATGGAATGTTAGAAGTCATAAAGCAAGGGCTTGAATCAATACTTATATACTCCTTTTCCCATTGTTGTTCCATCACCATTGACCTGAGAACACGCCTGAGTTAGCCTTCTGGAGGATCAAAGTCTCACAAAACTGGAGTCTAGCCTCCCTGCCCCAGTTATTTCACCTGAGGCCATCCTAATGCAGTCAACAAGTAGTTGACTTCCAGAGGGGAGATCAACTGTAGTTGCCTAGGTTTAGGACATACTGTAATTTCTCATCTCTGAGAGTCATTTATTTTCATCATAATCAGTTAGTAAAAACACATTATGTAGAATGGTACATATCACTTCTAACATTTAATAGATATTCCATTCAGCATTATAGACATATATTCAATAACACCATTAAACAATAGAGACATTAGAAAGATACTCTATTAAGGATAAAGATGTATCAGAATCTGAGCATCTCTTCAAAAAGGAAATAAATTTTTATTAAAATCCTTGGGCTAGTAGCTGAAAATCCATTTGATGGGCAAAATAATGTTAATAATAAAGGTGTATTAATCTCATACATTCACTGAAATATTTATTGAGAAACTACTATGTGCTAGTTATTGTCCAAAGTTCTGGGATACAAAAACAGATAAGCTTTCAAAATTTTATTTAAGTGCTTTACATGGTAAACTCAAATTTTAAAAAAATCCTTAATTCAACCAAATACTATAAATATAACAACATAAAAATCAGCATTACATAATTTGTTTTGACAGAAATAAGTTCAAAATTTTAAACTTATGTGCATAAAGAGGAAATAATATTGAAGAGTGAAATATGGGAGCTAGAATTAATATATACTTAATTTTATATAAATTTTGAGTTATACAATTATTTACTCATGAATCTACTCCATCTGTGACCTAAGACTTACACGGCTAAGGACCATTTAAGTGAATTTAAAGACTTGCAGTTTTAGCATAATCCCAAAACACATAATTGGCTGATTTACCAAACCTAAATCATGAAAACCCCTATCTCCTGTTGGGAGTATTCAAGGGTTTAGGGAATGAAGTTAAGGTGAGATAGATGTTTAAACCCAAACTCTACCATTTATTAGTCACCAAACTGGGGTCAGTTATTTAAGCTCTTTATTACTATATATACATATGTTTTAAATCCCAGAGTTGTACTACACTGAATATGACCTTTTAATATTGATATTATTAATGGCTCAAAGATATGTTGTTTCCTCTGATTCTATAGACCCATGACATACTTTCTTACGTATATTAAGAATCTAAAATGGAAGAAAAAAAGAATTTCAGCCAATTAGCATAACAGTTTACTTTACACTCTCCTTTTACTTTGAGCTTCACACCTGAATTTACAAACTAGATTGTTCTGATACCCAAAAGAAAGAAAAAATTACTCTTTGTGGGTTATTTTTTTATGCCACAAATGTTTCCTGGCTGTAATCATTGGAGCACATAAAAAAAGAGTAGTTTTAAAAAGTGTATGTGACAAGGCTGAATAAACTGTTGGGATACAGACTGCCATTTAGACTTATGTAGTCTGCTTGTTCCATTCTTCCTAGAATTCCTCACATATTGTACTCATCCCCTGGGGTTCTTTCATGGCATTAGATATAAGATATATGTATTATTAAATGCAATTACTACTGGCTAGCAATGGTTTTCTAATTCTGAAGCTCTGCAAAAATCATTAAAGTTATCATCATCATTATCATCACCATCATCACTTATCTTTCAAAGTATAGCACTATATGAAAATTAGTGGATTGTGACTTAGAAGCACTGAGATTGAGCACCATCTGTTATCAGTGTGCTGGTGGCCTTGGTAAGTCTCCTCACTTCTCTGAACCTCTTTGTCCTTGTGTATAAAACAATGAGTAAAAATATCACCCTAATTCATTGGTGTGGTAAGAAGATCACGTTAAAACACACATGAAAATGAATATAAATGGAAGACTTCCATAAACAATAAAGTTATGTGTTATTAATATTAATTTTTTATGTGTCTCAGTTTCACCTATATAAAATAGCAGTAATCATTTCTACTTCATAGGATTTTCTAAGGATTCAACAGGAAGATATTAATGTATACAAAACACCATAAAGCCAGACATGGAGGAGTAGCTCAATAAATGATTCATGGTGGCTAAGTAATTGTAAACATTTAAAACAACTTAGAAATTTAGAAATACATAATTATTTATATATATTATATATACATTTTTCACATAATATAATCCATAGTATAATCAAATAGTATATCCTTTTTCATTTGTAGTACATTAAACTGTTCCCAGTGAGAAAGAATAGCAGGGAAAAAAATCTGATGTGAAAAAAGTACAGTGAGATTCATGCTTTTTTTCATTCTCCCTATTATCTCAAGAAAAAAATCATAAAGTATCAGATGACTTATATTATTAACTTTCCATATCTCTATTTTTTTCTGGGTATTGGTTTGATGAGTAAATGTACCAAGAATATTCTTTTGAAGTCCAAAGATCCTTTGTTATAGCTCATATCTGATAATTAGTTCTAAGAGAAGACAATGAAGCAGTGTTGATTTATGTGGTCCATATTCAAATGTTCATTGACTTTTTTAAAAAAATCTGAATATAGGACAGAATCCCCAAGATTAATACAGGCTCCTGTGCTTCTACTTTACCCATCATTCCTTCCTATCTTACCTCCTTTAATCAGCTTCTATGCCATAACCCCTTCCTGGCTTCATTTAATTCCATGACAGTCTAAAATGGTCTGGTCAATCATTGTAATAATGCTCTCCTTCTACCCATGAGTTTCTCACTACGTCTCTTTATTTCACCCTATTTGCCAAGTCCTGACTCTTCCTCCAAAATCATGCATTCATCCTTAAATCACACAGTCAAATCATCCAGAGGGTTTTTAAAGATCATTTTTTTTTTGTAAAATCCCTACTACATTAATGAAAGTAAGTATTTCAAGGTGTTTGAGGTTGATATAAATTGTCCAAAGGAAAAATAAAATGAAGTTGAAATGGAGATTAGAAATAAAGCTGCCAGTAGCAAGAAAGTAAGGTCAGAGGATGCTAATTATGTTCAAGAAATCTGAAATGTTAAATAGAAAATATGGTTGAGAAAACTCCTATATAAGAAACGGGGAGTTCTAATTCTAGTAATGTAGCAAGTTAAGTTATTTGGACCAATCCTCCCACTGAAAATAAGTAAAGCTATGGGATTTTTTACCCCTTCAACATCAAATAGTTCACAAGATTCTAAATAAAACCAGAGTCAAAGAGTAAAGTGGCCTATGGAAGATATTTTCCTGAAGGCATTTACTGGCCCGAGTTATCCCAATCGCCATAGCCTAGGTTTAATGGTGGCATAGATCTGGAAGGGTGGGGATAGGGTGCTTGGTCCAATCTCAAATTGGAGAGAATCTTCATCCAGTAAATCTAAGGGCTACATCCACATAAAAAGGATGAAACAACTAAACTTGACCCTTCCCAATCCTTACACATCCTTAATGCAGATTTATAGCACAAGTTCCTATTACTTAGATAGTTCCCCCAAAAAACCTCAAGCTGTGAATTTCATTTAATTGACAGTACTCTGAGTGCTCACACCTTAGGCACTTGCCAAAGAACAGCTCCCCTTCACTGTAGGCCTCTGAGAATCCCGCAAAATAAAATTCCAAGCAAAACAATCAGGTTGTTGGAAAACAAACAAACAAACCACTAATCACAAAAGGAATAAGGTGCTTTAAGCAAGAATCACGAGAAAGAACAGAGAAGAGCTCTCCCTTCACTCTCTATACATGTTAGAATTATTAGTCAGCAATTTTAAAATAAAGAAGACAAGCATATAGATATTTTTATCTATCTGCCAAAATCGCCTAATTTGAAAAAATTCTTTGAACATCCAAAAAGGAAAAATATAATAAAATTAAAACAAGGAATATGTTTAATATAATATTAAATATAGCTGATAAGAAAATACAAACAAAGCATACAGTGCTGAGGAGGAGGCAATCTATGAAGAGGGAGTGCCCACCATCTCCCCAACACCCTTCTTTCCTCTGAGCCATGACAAATGAGTATTGGGATACTCTTAATAAACAGGGATGGATCCTGAGGGTCACAGATGATGGTAGGTCAGCTTCGGTAAGAGCACAAATGTAAGGACACCAGGCCACAGATTTCTAGCCTGCATCCTTGGTCTTGATCACCCTTAAAATGAATGTTTTGCTACCTATATAAAGGCTAGGAGAAAGAGCAAATCAAAATCCACTTTTAGAAAAAAAAAGAGAAAAGAATGTTCATCAAATATGTTAGGAGACTCTTCTCAAGAATTTAATTATGCATTTTTAATATGAAATTGAATGCAAAGAGCAAAAATGTGATACTTCATGCTGTGATTGGACAACTAAGCACTAATTATGTACCAAACAAGGTCCTAAGTGTTTTGTGCAAATCCTCTCCTCAACCCTAAACAACACCCTCAAAAGAAGTCATTAAATATTCTCCTTTGACAGTTGAGATAATGATATAAGAGGATTTGAACTCAGGTCTGCTGATTGAGGAGCCCAAACTCCTACCCCCGAAAATAACGTTATTTTATAGAAATAAATTCAAATTAAAACAGCAATGTCATCTTATTTTAAAAAGCACTTTTTGTATCTATACTACTTCAATGAAGTTGCCCCAAATTTCTTCCCAGATCTTTGACAACTTACTATGACACCGGAAAAATACTGCTAGGTAAAAGGACTTTATCCTAAATACAAGTTGTCTACCGTTGTTCATTGTGAACAATGTCTTAACTGGCTATATAGAAGACAACCTGATAAATATGCTCAATTAGGGTAGAAAAATCTGGGCAGGTTAAAATAATGGGAAATTGTAACAAGACAAACAGTAATATCAATGAAGGGAAGAGCTTCCACTTGGTTGCAAAGCCAGTTCCAGAAGACAAACAGGCATGAACTATGAACCAGCTGGTGGATGTATACAAACTGATTTCAGTTAAAATTTTAAAAATCACAATATTTAGACTGAGGGAGGGGCTAGGTTTATTCTTCTCCATGATAGACCAAAAGATGGTGATGTAACTGGAAACTATGTCATATGAACTATGGTGAGAACTAGAGATATTTAGCTTATAGAAGAATATGGGAGCGTAAAAACGGGGCAGAGGTGACAGAGCTAGGTATGTGTCCCAAGCATCTACCCATAGGGAGACCCTAATGATTCTTGTCAGGGATTTTTAAATTAAAATTTGCATGTTAGATCTATTGAGCTTAGAACCACTCAAGTTTTATTCTGTGTTTTCTATGAGTTTATTTATGTCTGGGTAAACTCTAGGAAGGATCACAGCCAGAGAAGGCATAAAGATATTACATTGCCTCTGAACACCATTTACACCCCCTGCATTACTGGAAAAGTTGACTAAAGAGAGGTGTTATAGCTTTCTTAAAATATCAGAAGAGCTTTTGTGAGAATGAAGAACTGCAATTGTTCTACAGTAGCATCCAAAGATATAGATCTTGGATCAAAAGGAAGGAACTTTGGAGCGCTCAGAATAAAGACTTTTTAAACTGAATGGTGCAAACAGAAATGCCTGCCTCAGGATGGCGTGGACTCAAAGTTCAAATACAGGACTGACAACAAGTTGGCAGCTATGGGGAAAGGGCACGTAAAGACTAGTTCATGGGACGAAACGTGCTACAAAATCCTTATCCCCCATCCTAAGATCATTTTACATTAAAACTAGCAGATCTCTTTCTCTTTAACTCTCTCTAGAGCTTCCAAACCTCATTTTCAAATGCTTAAAACAGTCATCCTCAAAATTCTTCTGGTGTCTTAAATCCATTCAGTTAAAAATCAGAATATATCATCTGCCCAATTTCCTGTTTCTATTCTGATATCACATTATTCTAGTCATCCAAGCAGGAAACCAGTCATTATGAGCCCCTCCCTTTCCTTCTCAATCAGTTGCTAAATCATGTAGATTCTGCTTTCCACACTGTCTCCCACCCCCACTCCCTCCTTTCCAGTTCTTTCCCACTATCCTAGTCAAAGCCTTCAGCCATTTGGTAATGAGCTGTTAACTATTATCTCTCCGTCTGATCCCATCTCTATTCTATTTATCTAATATGTGACAGTCAAATCAATTTTTCTCAAAAGTAGGCTGGATGACACATTTTCCCTCTTCCAAATTCATTACCTCCTACGGAATTAAGTACAACTCTCTCACAATGGCAGCTGATCGAAAAGCTACATTGAACATTTCCACTCTATGTCTCACTGTGATCATAGGTGCAATGCCCTCTATTTCTGCCAAAGCTTTTGATTTTGCATGCTTGGATTTTCTATCTTGGGTAATATTAATCCCTTGCCTGGAGCACCCCTAATTTTCACCTTTATAGTCAAAACTCATTTCAAACTCTACCTACTCCATGACATCTTTACATGTGTAATTTCTCTGATTTATAATCTTTTATGGTCCTTTGTTGATATTTTCTTTAGGCTACAATGTAATCCACTTTGCATTAAAAGTATTTGCATACTCAGAAGAATTCACCCCATTTCACTTCAAAAGCCTTCAGCAAAAGGACTCATCACTGATGCTCTGTAGCATCTGGCACAGTGCAAGTGCTCAATAAATAAATATGGGAGAGACCAATTAATACTGCCATTTTCAATATATACATTTCCCTCGTGATTTTAAATTGGTATCACATAAAAATCTGACAAGTAAGTGTATAACCCACATACAAAAATCACTGCCACTAGATGAGCCTGTCAAGGTATAGTTCCTCCTGACAACAGTGAGAGTTTATTATATCCCAAGGAAAGTAATTCACAAAATTCATCAGCTCTTTGGGTCAAGTAGACATATTACACTTGAAAATCAATTGTCTGCTTTAAACTCCCTTCCTTGTGAACATTGTTTTTTGGTTTTATTTAACAAGTACCAATATATATATACATATATATGAGAGCTGTCCAAAATGTATCCAGCCATGTAATATGAAAAATAGAGGCGTTTATGGCTTGATTTTTTTTTCTGGACAGTCCTTATATGTATTTATATGAGTATATATAATGCTTACTATATGCATGTATTTTTCTAACTACTTTACAAACTATAACTCATTTAATTTGATCATGAAGTCTAATACATAAAATTCAGGGATGATACTAAAGGTATCTTTTATGATGCCTGCTTAGCTGCATACTCTTAAGTAAAATTGCCCCACTGAGAGTACAGACTCAACCTCAGCTGAAGGCAACCAAGCATCTTCCCAATTACTATCACTTTACTCACCCCACTCCCAACACACACAGTTGAAACAGTGGTAAGCATTGTAGAAGGCATAATAACAACTGCCCAAAGATGTCCACATACTATTCCCCAGAACCTGTGATATATTACTTTACATAGAAAAGGGGCATTGTTGATGTGATTAAATTAAGGATCACGAGATGGAAAGACTATCTGGAATTATCTGAGGTGCAGCAATCTAATCTCAAGGGTCCTTATAAGGGAAAGAGGTAGCTGTTACTTTAATACTGACTACACATGGATAAAAATCTTGACACCAGTACAAAAGAGAAGTGATTCTGTGCTTTGATTTATGGACTGGCCTTAATAAATAAGAAGGAATGTATTTTGATAATTACCTAAATAACTAGAAAGTAACTTTTTGTTTCACAGGTAATATTAGAGAGCACAAGGAAAAGAAGTTTAAAACTCTTGCTGATTACCCAAGGAATTGAGTTAATAATATCCCATAGTTATTTGACTCTGATTTGTAACATGACTTAATAATCAAAGAAACTGTTATATTATGATACATGTATCCATGCACATATTCACATATACAGGGTCTGGCAGAAGTAAAGCCCAGACTTGAGTTATGTTATTAAAAAATTATAACCACACATGCCTATGAGTTTGTATAGATTACCAGCTCATAAAAAGGGGCATTATTTATGTAACCATAAGCACTAATTTCTACCATACACATTCATAAAAAATAAATCCTAGGTAAATTATACACCAAAATGCTTTTTTTTTTAAAAAAAAGTCTATCAATGTACCAGAGTTTAGATTCTGATTATGGGATACGGAAGCCTGGAACACTTTCTAAAGTGACACACAACAGGGTGGGAAATGTAAAAGACGAGACTGATATATTTAACTTACAAAATTAGAAAAACAACCTAAACAAAGAAAAAAAGATAAACAACACACTCTAAGAAAATATCTTCAATGTATGAAATCTACAAAGGACTAAAAAGAACAATTTACAAAATATTACCTATTAATCAATGAGAAAATAAAATAAATTAATACAGAAATGGTCAAAGGCTATGCATAGGCATTTCAAAGAGGAGGGAAAGATAAAATAGCCAGTATGTATACAAAAACCTGAACTCACTAGAAGGCAGAGAAATGCATATTAAAACAACACATCGGTAGCATTTTAATTTTGTCAGTGTTTCTAGAAGATAGGGCTCCTATGAACTCACTTCCTGCTGGTGGGAAAATAAGTTGGCACTGAGATTTGGAGGACAATTTTGCAGTATCTATGAAAACTAAAGATGCCTGCACCCTATGACTATCAGTTCCATGTCTTAGTATCTATCCCAGAGAAATACTTGCTTATGTGTACCAAGAGGCATAATCATGGATTATAACTGCAGCATTGTTTGTAATAGTGTAACATAAGCTTGTGCAACCCACAGCTCGCAGGCCACATGCAGCTCAGGATGGCTTTGAATGTGGCCCAATATGAATTTGTAAACTTTCTTAAAACATGAGATTGTTTTTGCAACATTTTTTAAAGCTCACCAGCTATCGTTAGTGTTAGTAGTGTGGTGCAAGACAATTCTTCTTTCAATGTGGCCCAGGGAAGCCAAAAGATTGAACACCCCTGGTGTAACATTTGGACAATCCTAAATATCTACCAATATGGAAATGGTTTAATAAAACTTTTGTGAAATCCAATTGCGGAGTATTCTTCATCAGTTAAAAAGAATGACTTAAGCCTATACCCGAGGGCTGTCGGGAAAAAAATCCAGCCATAAATGCCTATATTTTTCATACTACATGGCTGGATACTTTCTGGACAGCCCTTGTAGGCCAACATGGGAAAACCTTCAAAATGTATTAAAAAGATCTGCAAAATAGTTCACACATTTAGATTAAAAATGTCTGATTTTGCTCTGGTCCTAAAACATGGTTAACCCCTGTAAAAGTTAGACAGTAGAGATGAGTGTCGGCCAACGGAAACTAAGATGCTCTGTATGGATTTTACTTTTTACTATTTTAAAAAAAGAATGAAGTTGTGTTTTACTTGTCTATTTAGAAACACAGGAAAATTATAAATACTTTTTTAAAAAAGAAAGTGAATCTAAGCAAATGTCTATGTATAATGAATAGCTAGATGAATGGGGCTTTTAAAATGTTCCTTTTTTGAGAACATAAAATACAGTTCATGTTTATGATGATAAAGGTTGATTCCGTAGATGCAAATATGGACTTGAGTGTGGCAAAAACAGCCACTAAAATAAATAATTAATCTTATTACTTTTTAATTTCAGAGATATATGATCTTCTATTTCTATTGATTCTTACTTGTTTCTGTTGAATTACATTTCTAGTTGCAATGAAATGATCAGGTCAACCACAAAAGACTAAGTAAAATCCCAGATTTGTGAAACTTTTTGAGGAGATTTACAACTTGCATTTGGGAACAACAGAAAGTAATGCATGTTACTGAATAATAAAAATATGGGCATAAAAATAGAACATTTTCATATGCATGGAGAAGCTTTGGAAATACCTTCATGCAAAGTGTGCTAATAAATGTGAAGTTTTGTAGTACTTGGCATCCTGTTCATTTGCATTAACCTACTTTTAAAGTGTCCCTAATGTAGAATTCTTTCCCTTATTCTTCTACTGACACCTGTGTGTGTGTGTGTGTGTGTGTGTGTGTGTGTGTGTGGCTAATATGGGACAAGAATGAAAACCTAATTAAAAACAGTTTCTCACTGATATTTATTGGGAAAGTTTAGTGCTTAATGCAATAATGTTATGCCCTGAGACCCATATACATACATGTAAAACAATACAAATCAAACTTTTCTTCAGAGTATCCTGAGGTTGGCTGGTACTTGATGGAGTGTTTCCTTCTCCTGAATTCATCATAGAATGCTTTTCACTATATCTCTTTCAGATAACGCTATTTCATACTTTCAGGAAATTAGCCACTTAATAAAATCAAAATATGTTCTACTTTGTGTGTGGTCCTATGGAATAAAAGTTAGTAAGCACAAGTGTAGAGCATAGAACATATAACTCTGGTTTTAGAGGGGTTCTTAGGGAGCAAAGGTAAACATTTACCTTAGCCCCAAGAAAAAGAGGATGCTTGCACTAGAACAAAAAGGAGAGAATGAATTGATTTGTACCACTTCTCTGTCTCCACCCTACTTTCTCACAGGCTCATGGGAAAATATATAGAAAATATATAGAAGAAAGCAAAAATTACCTGACATTCCACCATGGGAGAAAACTATTATGAATAACTTGGCTATTTACTGTCTGTGTTTTTCCAATGAGCTTGTATTTCCTTTTAACATTGTAGACAAAGTTAAAACTGTTTTTGTTTTTAATGATAAATACAGGAGGGAAATCAACAAGTATACTGTTTTGATTACCCAAGTAATTAACACTTGTTGGCAGACAGTTTCGGAATTGTCAACTGCATCAGGAACTGATGAGAGAGACTTCCAGAAGTAATGAAGCTGAGCTGTCTAAGGGAGCTTTTTCAGTATTAATCTATTTGAAATTCCATTCCGGAAAAAAAAAAAAGGATTTAACTCACTGTTAACATTAAGACCTGTGATCGAGCTATGGTGCCCTATTATCCTGCTTCTTTTACATTGTGTAGTCAGTCAGTCCACTTGCTTTATGCTTCTTTTAATGATGTTTACTTGAATTTAAGGAGAACTGTATTATTACACATCATTATTTTAAGCTGCATGCTAGCATAATTCGAAAATTCAGGTGATACCAGCCTACACTCTAAGTCATGCTTACAATTTCAAAGCAGAGATATAATTAGAAAATAGGCCAAATTAGCCATCATATTGTGATGTGCATCTGCCTTTTTCTGCATCTTCCTCTGCTAATGTCCGCCCTCTGTTGTGACTGAGGAAGGTGCAGGCAAAGCTTCCCAATGGCTTCACTAATGGCCAGCTGCAAACGTAGTTGTTGAGTGATTCAGCCTCAAAAAAAGTTGTATTCTTGACCTCTCTCTTCTTTTTATTCTCTGTTCTTACTGCTACAGTAGTTCCCTTATCTGCAGTTTCAGTTTCCATGGTTTCAGTTACCCATGGTCAACCCTTAAGTGAAAAATTACAGAAATAAACAGTTCATAAGTTTTAAATTTTGTGTCATTTTGAGTAGTGTGATGATCTTACACACCATCCAGCTGTGTTGTACCTGGGATGTGAATGATCCCTTTGTCCAGTGTATCCACTTTGTATACACTACGCACCCATTAGTCATTTAGTAGTCATCTTGGTTATCTGTTCAGATTTGCAGTGCTTGTGTTCAAGTTACCCTTATTTTACTTAATAATGGCCTCAAAGCACAAAAGTCGTGATGCTGGCAATTCAGATCTGCCAAAGAGAAGCCATTAAGTGTATTTTTGTATAGGAAAAAAACATAGTATATATAGGGTTCAATAGTATCATCCGCAGTTGCAGGTATCCACTAGGGAACTTGAAATTCAATGTATCCCTTATCAATAAGTGGTGACTACTGTACATGGAATTAAAATTGGGGAAAATGCGACACTGTGACTTTCTGCTTAGACATAAACTTGTTTATCTTTTTACTTTTACACCCACTGGAATGTAAGATTAATGAGGGGCAAAAGCCATATATTTTAATTCACCATTTAATCTCTGATGCCTAACCAAGTTCAGAAACACAGTAGGTTCTGGTTCTCAGGTTTAATATCCTATCATTTCCTATATTAGAAAGTTTATCCTGAAGCCACCATAAAAAAAAATCACAGTGATCATGGTACATCAGTACACATTTTTCTATTTCTTTTAAAAATATTTCTGAGCTAATTTTCACTCACACAATTGTTCTCAATGCATTCAGAGTTTTCATCCAAACATTAACATATGCCATGCCATGTTCCAGTCCCCTCATCAATCCACCCCTCATTAGTTTATCTTATTCATATAAATTTCCTCTTACCAAAATACCGTTTTCCTCATTGCTCCAACTAATCTTTGCATCTCAAAATCACCACTGGATGTTCATTGTTCTTTAGATTTCAGTTGTTTTTCATTTTCATCTTTGCTTCAACTTCACTCATTATTCCAATCTCTTCACTTCTAGCATTCAATTGTTACCTTTGTTCAATTCAAGCACGTATCTTGCTTTGTCTCCTATGCAGTCTATCTTTTTTATACATTAAAGAACTGTGTCAGGTAGTTATCTATCTCTGTACCTATTTATCATATATTTTTAATAAAAGAATCAATAGATTATACAGCTCACAAATGATCACACTTCATTCTCTCCTACCTGGCTGTCAGCATACAGTACAAAGAGCCTCACCTTTTAGTCAGGGCTGCAGACGTGCCCTTGAGATTTTGTGTTTCTTCCCAAGAAGTGGGTGACTACATATGGTAAGATAAATTCTATAGCAATGCTCTGATATCTAACTCACTCTGTAAGGCGGCAACCTCTATTTTCAGACATAACTATCTAGCCTTTTCCTGCCTGCTATGTTAGGCACTCAAGAATAGTCCTAAGCCATGGGTGAAAATGATTAAGATAATTATATAAGTGGACATTATAACATTCTCTTACTTAGGTTTAATTTGGCTTAAAAGAAATATGATGCACTCATTGCTCAGGAACTGTCTCCAACTTTAACTGGATCTATTATATAATGCCTAGTAAAACATGTATTGTTATATCAATATTTTTAAGTACATTAGGTGCTCATTTCACTGTCACATGAAAGAAGTCCAGAGTCAAGATGACACTTCTGGTATGACAGCAGCATGGTGTCCTCAGAGATGACGGCTCCTTACGGTGTTCTATCTTATTATCCCGGTCTTACCATTTCTTTGATCTAGAGCTCTCACCGTAATGGCTGTTTCAGGAAGGAAGAAGGGAAAAGCCAAAGGGCCAAAAGGATGCTTTCCAGCTGAACCAGCTCCTTATAAGAAAGCTGTCTGGAAACCCTATCCAGGAATTCCTAGATATCACTAGGCAGACCAGTGCCCCATATACAGTGCTCGAACAGACAAGGGAGAGGAATGCAGTGTTTTGCTTGTTTGTTTTGTTTATTGTTTTGTTTTTAAGCTGGGCACATAGCTATCCCAATTTAAAGGAAGTTCATGACATACAAAAGAATGAAGTACTGATAAAACTAAAATGTGAATGAACATTAAAAACATTATGCTAGCTGAAAGAAGTCCAAAGAGTCATGTATTGCATGAATCCATTTCTATCATATATCAAGAAAGGGTAACTCTATAGGAACAGGATGCAGATTGGTAGTTGTCAGGAACTGACGGGGGTGGGATGGGGATCAACTGCTTAACGGGTATGGATTGGGGTTTCCTGGAAATGCCTGAAATGGTTTGGAACCAGGTAGAGGTGGTGTTTGCACAATCCTGTGAATGTGCTAAATGACACTGAATTGCTTACTTTAAAATGGTTAATTTTATGTTATATGAATTCCACCTCAATAGAATAACTAAATATTTCAAAAATAGGTTTTTGTTGGTAAGGAAGACGATAATGAAGACTACTGTGTAGGCAACCAGTAGACTCTGTCTTTGTATCCATTTGTTTTGACTGGCGAACAATTATTACTTAGCACCTGCTACGTAACAGATAATGGACAAAGCTACATTATGGAAACCGATGGGCAAGCTCCTGACCTTCTATGGGGCCCAGAAATACCTGATGAGAAAAACATAAAAAAAACTCCAATTGAGGACATCTTACAAAATACCTATCAGTAGAAGTCCTCAAGACTGCCAAGCTAATCAAACAAGAAAAATCTGATAAACTGTCACAATCAAGAAGGGCCTGAGACATGATGATGAAATGTAATTTGTTTGTCCAACCTGCAGCCCAGGACAGCTTTAAGTGTGGCCCAATGCAAATTTTCAAATTTTCTTAAAACATTAAGAAAATTATGCACGGACCTTGTTTCAGCTTATCAGCTATCGTTAGTGAGTATATTTTATGTGTGGTCCATGACAATTACTCTTCTTCTGATGTGGCCCAGGGAAGCCAAAAGATTGGACACTTCTAGTCTATTGTATTTCTTTTGAATCATTTTGAGTTATATTCCTGTCCCTAGCCCTTCAGGGAGTTGTAATACAGAAACTGTGTGAAAAAGCAATATTTTTAATAATCACACCAGCTTTTCTTTTAAGCCAATTGTTGTCCAAAATTAAAAGCAAATATTTAACAACCTAGCTAAGTAAACTTTTAATAATACCTACAGAACCTTTCCAGAAATGTAAAGAACAAAAACCGCAATTTTACACTTTTAGACTCATTACAAATACAGCATTCTATGTTCAAATGCACTTGGCTTAAATATATATGTGTGCTATTTCTCATATAATACTAAAAGTAAACATCTCTTAAATAAGTTAAATTCATATTTCTCTTCTGAACTTTATAGTTAAACCAGTCAACAATTTATTTATTTGTATCCTTAAAGGCTTGCATACATGACTCACTGACTCAACAACTCAATGAGTCATGTATGCAAGCCTTTAAGGATACAAATCCTGCTAATAGTTGAAGTAAAAATAAAAATTTTAAGGTATGTTCTCTTTGTCTTTAAGAAGCTAAATCAAGACCAAGTGATATATCAAGATTTTTATAAAAACTAATTTTAATATAATGTATAATAATTACAATAATATCTGTTAAATATTTTCTGTTTGTCAGGTACTGTTTTAAGCCATTTGTGTGTACTATTTTATTTACTCCCCCAAAAGTCCTATGACACATATATCATTATCACAACTCCCATTGTTTTAGATAAGGACATTGAGGTCAATTGGGATTAAGGTACTTCCCCAAGGCCAAGTACTTAATAAGCATGAATTGGAAGGTCATGAACTGGAAGGCATCTCTATTAGCCAGTACTGTACTCCCTTACTGCTGTTGATTTTCATTTAAAGTTGAGTATACTAATCCTTTTCTTCCTTAAATAAGAAAGTCGTTTTATAAAAATACGCTCTTTTATCTCTTTGACAATGCCTTAGGATAAAATAACCCATAGCTTAAAATTTAAGACTGACATAGTTCAATTGAATTTTAAACTTCAAAAACTATACAAGTCTGTATTTTGATAGAAACATAAAAACATATATAATTATTTACACATGTATTTTTTTAAGCTAGGCAAATCTTCCAAGTTATTTTTTAATGTAATGCAGTGAAATTTCCATAGCCATTTTACAATAAAAGTGTATGCTTGTAGATAGAATTTTACATTTTGAACTCTTATATTCTTGTGCACATTTTTCAAAACAAAGGAAGACAAAGTTTATGCAGAGATAAAACCAGAAAGCAGAAAAATATAGGTATATGAGTACATATGTAAAATACAGGTAATTGGCGATGGACGTCAGGTTTATAAAAAAAAAGAATAACGTAATTCAGATATATTTTCATAAACAGGAAAAAGGCTGCAGCTATCATATAGTTTTGAAACAATTTACATGCACACTCATGTCTTTAAATACAGCAGAATCAAGGACACTTTAAAAAACTACATATCCTTTTCATTAACTGGCATTTTTTTTAAAAAATTAAATCACCACTGTTTTTGAATGAACTCAACATCTATAATGTCAATATACATTTAAATATAGGGAAAAATAAAGGAGAAAAATAGCTGTCACCAAGTCCTAGCCCTTTGTTCTATAAAAGGAACAAGGAGCCAACTAGACTGCAAAGCCAAGTCGATTGCTTTAGAATAATACATAAAATCAAACATTCTGTTTGGCTGATTTCCTCTGATAAGCTGTGCTTCTACCAGATTTCAGATTCAGAACCTCCAGATGTGTGACTGAACAAATTTCTGTGTTTTAAGCTACCGGGTTTGTGGTGATTTGTTAGAGCAGCCTCAGGAAACCTACAGAATAATGTTCCAACTCAATATACTTTGAGAAGTTACCTCATAGTCAAAGTAAAGAGTTACATAATTTCAATCATTCAGTATTAATTGAGCACCTTTATAACACAGGGTTATCCTTTATGTCTATGTGGGTATTTTTGTGATTTTGTGCACCAAGGAATTCCAAATTGCACCTCCTACTTCTAAAGACCTTAGAATGGTGTCCTGAAAAGTAATGTGGTATTTCATACCATTTGGTTTTTTGTTTTTTCATTTTCTGTTCTACTAATGGTTTAGTATAGATCTTAATAATAACAAACACACTAATAGTTCACTTACTGCACACCAAACTGTGAGTCAAGTATTGTGTTAATTTATTTCTTATGCAATCCCTTATGGTTATGATAATAGCCCTAAGAAGTAGGTACTATTATTATCCTCACTGGGGATAAAGGAGCTAAGTTACATCCCTCAAGTCATAAATCCAATAACCTTGGTTTTCTGATTTCAAAGTCTGTGCCACACTTAACCACTAAGACAAATAACCTCTTTTGACATTACATTTCAAAAATAACTCTCACACTTGTGTGGGTGAAAAAAGAATATATATATGAGACAAGATGTTAAAATTGAAGTTGGAACTAGGCACCAAGTTGTAACAGATGTGAAATACTAGTGTGAGTTACGAATCACTAAGTAGAGATTTTTAAAGGAAATGGGTAAGCATCTGTTCCTCACTCTTGAACTCTTCACTGACATTCACATTATAAATGGTTTACAAAAGCACTGAGGTAGGATTCTGTACAGACTCTTTTTTGGAGAGAGCTATTTGTCTCCTTGGGGAAGAACTGGGGGTTATCACTCATCAACTCCAGCTAAGTGAAGGGGTCTTCTATGGCAGTGGTCCCCAACTTTTTTGGCACCAGGGACCCTTTTGTGGAAGACAAATTTTCCACAGCCGGGGTGGGTGGGTTGGATGTGCATGCACAGTTCATAATAGGGTTTGCACTTCCATGAGAATCTAATGTTGCTGCTGATTTGATAGGAGGTGGAGCTCAGATGGTAAGACGAGCAATGGGGAGTGGATATAAATACAGATGAAGCAGCTCACTTCCTGCTGTGTGGCCCAGTTCCTAATAGGCTACGGATCAGTACTGGTCCATGGCCTGGGGGTTGAGGACCTCTGTTCTATGGGACTCCTCGAAGTCTATGGAATGTGTTCTTTGTAGTTGGCAAACATGAAGGAATGAAGTTCACCTCATACTTGACTGAGGCACAGTAGATAACACTGTGTTCCAGAGCTTTGCGGGCAAAGGATGCATTTGATGTCTATAAGACCCATTTGCCCCATACGGTACCTTTTTTATGTTTATTGTCCCATTATAATTATTAATAATGTTCCCTTTCATTCACAAGAAGTTTGTCAGTCTGGAGGAGAAATTATATGATCATCCTAATGTTGGAACACACAGAAAATAGAGCCATCCTGGGTTTGACTTGAGGTCCATCCAATGGCCATCTGTAGGAGTAGAGGAATCTAATTTCTAGGAATCTGGAGGTGAAGCCTAGGTTTTTAGGAGAGGACAGAGTTGTCAGTCTTCTTCACACAGAATAGAGACGGATCTACCTGGGTCAAGGAAACTGCAAGAGTGGAAAGGATGGGGAGAGGGGTTAAAAGAGAGAAAGAGAAAGGAGACAAAAGATTGGAGTGGGCGTTTAAATAGCCATTAGGCTGTGAAAGCTCTTTATAATGCCTTTTTCTCTCCCTTTCCTGCTCTGACCCTGGAACAGAATGGGCTGGAAAGTTGAGGACAGGAAAAGAAAAGGCCAAGGAAGAGAAATAATCATTCAGCCATGCCCATCTTTGCTTTGCTGTAATCTTTCTATCTGAAACAGGTCTAACCTCAGGAGGGGACACACTTTAAAGCTAAATCAAGTTCAGAGTCTTGAATGCTACCTTGGACTACAGGTTCTAATTGCTAAAGGGGGCCCTATTAATTTGATGTGAACAGAGAAAAGACCACCCCCAAACTAAGTAAACTTTAAAGAATGGCATTTGAGTGTGTCCCAAATGGTACTTGTTCAAAATCTTAATGACATAGACATTTAAATATTTTTTACTGCTGATTTTATTTTTATTGCCATATAAATTGACATATAATACCCTATTATAATAGTTTCAGGTATACATTATGTTGGTTCAATATTTATATGCATTACAAAATGTTCCCCAAGATAAGTCTAGTTATCATCTGTCCCCTATAAATGCAGTATGATTGACTATATTCCCTATGCTGGACATTATATATCCATGACTTACTTATATTATAACTGAAAGTTTGTACCTCTTAATCCCCTTCATGTATTCTGCCCCACAATCCCTTCCCTCTCTGGTAACCACCAGTTTGTTTCCTGTGTCTATGAGTCTCTTTCTATTGTGTTTGTTTGCTTTGTTTTTTTTTTTTTAACTCCACATACAAGTGAAATCATATGGCATTTTTTTCTCTGTCTGACATATCTAACTGAGTATAACAGCTTTTACATCCATCCATGTGCTGCAAATGGCAGGATTTCCCTATTTTAAGGGCCAAGTAATATTCCATTTTACACACACACACACACACACACACACACACACTCTCTCTCTCTCTCTCTCTCTCTCTCTGCATATTTTCTTTATCAGTTCATCCATTGATGAACACTTAGGTTGCTCCCACATGTTGGCTATTGTAAATAATGCAGCCATGAACATAGGGATGCTCATAGGTCTTCAAATCAGTGTTTTCATTTTCTTCAGATAAATACTCAGACATGTTTTCCATAGTGACTACACCATTTTACATTCCCACTAACACTGCACAAGGGTTCCCTTTCATACACGTCCCCACCAACACTTGTAATTTTGTCATTGTGATAATAGATAGTCCTGCAGGTATGAGGTGATAGCTCATCATGGTTTTGATTTGCATTTCCCTGATGATTAATGATGCTCATGTGCCAAAGAATGAAACTGGACCATCATCTTACACTACATACAAAAATAAATTCAAAATGAATTGAAGACTTGAATGCAAGATCCGAAACCATAAAATTCCTAGGAGAAACATAGGCAGTGAGTTCTCTAACATATGTCTTAGCTTTATGTGTGTATGTGTGTGTGTGTGTGTGTTTGTGTACAAAAATACATACATACATATATATATATATATATATAAATTTAATTAGTCTCCTCAGGCCAGGGCAACAAAAGCAAAAATAAACACATGGGACTACATCAAACTAAAAACCTTTTGCACAGTGAAGGAAACCATCAACAAAACACAAAGGCAACCTAGTGAATGGGAGAAGATAATTGTAAGTCATACATGAGATATAGGGTTAATATCATATATATATATATAATTTATGCAACTTAATTTCACCCCCCCCAAACAACCCAATTAAAAAATCACAGAGAACTTGGATAGACATTTTTCCAAAGAAGATATATAGCCAAGAGGCACATGAAAAGATGCTCAGTATCACTACATATATGTTTTAAAAACAGCATCATTAACATATAATTCATATAACATATTCATCCATTTCAAGTGTACCGATCAATGGTTTTTGTACATTCATTGGGTTGCACAACAATGACTACAAAGTAATTTTTAAATCATTATATCCTCCTAAAAGAAACCCTATACCCATCAGCAGGTGCTCTCTTATCTCCCTTTCCACATTTTAGTAAAGAGTCATTTATTCAAAAAAGTAACTAATAAGTAGTATTACTTGGCTAAAAATAATTTAATTTATAAATTAGAGAGAAGAAAAGAAAACAGCCTTATAAAAACAAACTGTCCAATGTCAAAGAATTAATAAATTAAACTAGCTGGAAAGAATTAAGGGAAAAAAAGTTTAAGGATATATAGCTTAAAGACATGGTGCAGTGTAAAAATAATAAAAAATGTGCAGTGTAATCATGATATTAATTTAAGAACAGAGCAGCAACAGAAAACAATATAAATCAGATTTCATTTATTATTTGCCTTTTCATTTTATAGAATACAATGGAAGAAAAACCTTGAGATCATGGCATATGTAAGCAGTCATTCTCAAGTCTGACTACACATTAAAATAATCAAAGGAGCTTCTAAAAATACCAACATCCCAATACCTGGAGTTGTTAAGTCTGAGTATTAGAGATTCTAATTTGGAGGCAGCATTCAACCACCGCAATGTAGTATAGTAATTCTCATGAGGATCATGGCTATTGAAACCACTAGGGTTAGGGAAGGAAATGTGAAAACAGGTTTAGCTGATATAAATTACCTTCTTTTTCTGGAGAAATATTGTGCAAAATAATGGAAGCGTATCACCCATGTGGAAATATACTGAAAATCACTGCTATGCAGGAAAGAGCATAAATTCTCAAGTCCTCTGTAGTTGGCACAGATTCCAGCCCCAGTAGGACAATGGGAAGTCATGTACGAGTAGGCAATGGAAATAATGATAATAGATTACTGTGAGAATAAGAAAAACTGTTTGTAATGTTACTGCTACCAAAGTATATAAGTCAGTGTTGACAGTTAAAGATAAATTAAATAATGATCTTTTTTCAGGGTGTTCCTGTAATGTGATAGTGATATTCATGACCCTTTAGAAAAAAAGCATTCTCAATATTCCTAATCTTTTCAAGTATTATTAAAGGTACATTTACAAGGCAAACATAGATGTAAGCACAAAAAATGCACCGATGTACAAGATACGTTATATAATTTTCTGCACTGCAAGCAAAGTGGCTGCTAGGTACCTTGCCTCTACTTGTTTGTGAAGTTCAACGTCAACAAGAAACTTTCTCTTTGGACAAAAATGGACAGAATCCCTGAAAAGGCATACATGTGATCCAAAGAGGGAGTATCCTTGACAAGATCTAAGGTCTGTTTTTTTTTTCCCCATAAAAAATGGCATATGAATGTAAAATAAAATTTGCATCCAATTTCAGGACATTTTGGGTAACCTCTGAATTCCTAGGGTCTTTGAATAGAGATTCAAGGTTCTTAACCTCAATACAGATATAAGGTATTCAAAATAAATCCCATTATGTTTCATGTCTACATGATTCTGTATATGTGCACGCACATATAAACAACAGCAGAAAATAACATGCTATTCCTTTCTTCTGCCCACTCGCCCTCTACTACACTCATTCCCTGCTGACCCAAGTACTGAGGCCATAGACACATATTTAGTTCCTCTCATTGGAACTTTTGGGTTTTAAAAAACCATTTGTTGACTAGTAACTAGACAAATGCTTTAGAAAATTAGTATTAACTTCCTTAAAATTTAAAAAGTCATGAACTTTATGAGACCCATTAAAATGGGTAATGAAATTAAGAATATTTCCATTCACCTGTTTCATCAGGAGCCAGACAATGACATACCATCAAAATGATATTTATACTGACTTCATAATGTGATGAATGGGAACACCCACTGAGTTTTATGGTAAAGTCCTTACTTTGCTGTTGTTAGGTACTTTACTCATTATGAATAAGAAGCACACTTGCTGAAAAAATGTAGGAGGCAACATTTACAAAACTAGTCTTTAAATGTATATGTTTACGGAAAAATGCAACGAAGTATTTTATCATCACTTTAAAGTTGATACTTGTTCTTTTTCATTTGCCTTAAAAGATGCCAAAAATTCTAAGAGGGTACTAATCTAAAAACAATTCAGTTATCAAAATAAGTGTTGCTCTATACTGATGAATATTTCCCTGAAAATATTTTTAGCAGTGGGAAAAATCTTGATCATGTTTTACTGGCTCTTTGAAAGTTTTATCATTGCATATTTTGTCACCAAATTTAGAAAAAGTGAGCAGCATAACATTATCACTTATGGTATCACAGTTATTTCTGTCATATTATGATTAGCCCTGATTGAAATGACATTTCCAACATGTACCAAATTTGTGAAAATGGTAATTACATTCTGCATTTACATAAGGTTATTCGCTCAGCCTGCCAATTGGTTATACAAGTTTCATAGGCATCTTTCTGTGAAATAAAACAAACATTGAACTCTATGTCTTTAGATCATTATTGTTATTTTGTACTAATCCCCTTTTACTTTATGCCCACCAATAATTATTACAGATTGCCAGATTCAAACCAATAAAAATAAAGGGAAAACACCCTATCAAATTTATGCCAAACAGTTTTCTGTTTAAAAAAAAAATGTTTTGCTTCTTTCCAAATACTGCACAGCATGCAGGCCCTTGGCTCTTTAATTCCATATTACAGTGTGCTTTTCCCTATCAGCAAGATTTCTATGTGGTTCAAATTAGTTGAATAATCTCTTTCTGATATTCTTTAGCTACAAAGAAAACCATTCCTGGGAAATAATGGTCCACATTTTCAGAAGAAAGCCAAAATTCCTCGTGGTGGTTATACTTGTATGCTGATTCGTCATCCTTGCGCAGGGGCCATGCTAATCTTCTCTGTATCGTTCCAATTTTAGTATATGTGCTGCTGAAGCAAGCACTTGTATGCTGTTTCTATACAAATTATACGTTAAAGTTGAGTTACTGAATACTTCCTACACAACCAGCACAGTGCTAGGTTAACAAAACTTAGTTTGAATGTCAGTTCTGTCTCAACTAGCTGGTTGCTAGTTGTTAAGTCACTTATCCTGATTTGCCTCATTTTCTCATTATTTCCATGGAGATCATATTAATATTACTTACTCCCTGAACTTGTTGTCTGAAATAAGATGCACATCACAAAGAGTTTCATTAAGAGCACTGTATATATTACTGTTACCTCACAGGATTATTGGGGGACTGAAACAGAGAATATATGAGAAAGACACTGAACAAATCTTTAATGGAAATGGAAGGGGATATCAGTATTTATTGAATAAATTCGCATGTGCACATGCCCAGGCACACAAATGTGAATGCTGCTAAGGTTGAAAGATTTCTCTATTTTCCCAGAGGACATATTGTATTTAATGTGCAATCGTGTTCTCTTTTACTTAGATATTCACTACTCATCCCTCAGGGAATAAAACAAATCAACAACTATATAGCATGGAATCAGAAGTATACATTTTGGTAAATTTTATGAAGCTCCGTAAGGTTTTGCTTTCTGATTGACACTGCTGTCAAAGCTACAAAAATTTTTATCGTTCTGTGACTCATCAGTAAATGGTGTCCTGAACAAGCCATTATGTATAGAAATATTTCCTCATAAACAATTATCTATGAACAATATTCTTCAAAATATGATAATAAAAAAAGAACAGTTTTCATGAACCTTTGATGAAAATTTTAAAAGGCAAAGATGGTTAATTTTCTGGATGAATTACTAGAATACATTAGTCCCCTGACCTTTAAGGAATGAAAAAACACAAACTTGCTTTCATTGTCATATTAACAGTGCTGTGTTTGACAGTCTTTGACAGTCATCTTACATATTTTCCTGCATGTTTCTTGACACCAGTAAAAAGCTGACAGCCATGTTACCCTTCTCCTAAACTTGGAGTCAGAGTTTCACAATTGTGACACAAGATACCAAAAGACTGGAGAATTTCTCCTGAAATTATGATTTAGTCCTATAGAAAACACAGTCATTGATCCTGCGTAGCTATTATTCTCACTTTGTATTTCAATATCACTAATCAAAATAGATATGTCTGTCTGTCTTTAATTTTCATGTTTCATAAATTTGCTGACCTTGAGATCACCAAGGAAATTGACCATATTCAACTTTTTGTATGTTCATCAGAGATAGATAGTTCATGAATACTATCATTTCTGTGGCTCTGGGATGCTCACTATAGCACATTCCTTCATTCAAAAACAAAATAAAATCTACTCTAGCAGAGCCAAACAAAAACAAACAAAAACGAAATAATAAAAAAAAAAACAGCAGACACTTAGAAGAGTAGAGGAAATCTTTTGGAATTGAGAAGGCAGTCATGGTATGGTCTCAGGGCATGGGCTTTTCTCCAGAACAGAAGGGAGAAAGCAGGGTGGTAAAGATTTTCAGAAAGACAAGGAGGGGATCCCACAGTTGTGCCTGGGACTGGAGCAATGTAATGCCTGGGGAAGTAGTCACTCAACCTTTGCAAATTTGTTATCTTTATCTTTATCTACACACACACACACACACACACACACACACACACACACACACACATTACATGTTTGTGTGTTTTTTTGAAGACTAAAAGATGGAAGTTCTGTCCCTGCCTTCAAGTTAAAAATTTTAGGGTCATTTTGAGAACATTGTAGATTATATTGAACAAGTTAAACCTCTCTGTGGTTAATATCAGTATTATGGCTTTTAATTTCCTGAATGTGATTAGCTACACTTTTAAAGCAAGAAAAACCCTGTTTCTTTGGTGTGTTGGAGTGTTAAGGGGTTTCGACAGGGAGAATGGTTGGGGGTGGCAGAAAGGAAGCAGAAAATGTTTACTGAATGTTATTCTCAAATCAACCTGTAAAAACTGGTCCAATCCCTTTGATTTATGAGTATATGGAAGCAACTTACAAGTATCTGCGTATAGATCGTGACACAAGATCTTTGTTTAAATAAGACAGGTTAAGTGCAAAATCCACGGGAAGAGAGTAAGAGAAAGAAAAATTAAAAAGGGCCCTCCTTTTCACCAGATGATGTCTAACTTGTTCTCCAGCTTCCCTCTGGAAAAATTTCCTCATGATAAATCATGACTATGGGCTCACCTCTCTATTCCCATAGCCTCTGTATTTCTTGGAACTTATAAGACTACTTGTAGTTAATTCCTTACTAATCCGTCTCTCCCATTAGAAAGAGCTTCATGAATGAGACTGTATCTCAACAGTGCCCAGCACATAGCTCAGTAGATGTTAGCTGAATGAATGCATAAATGAACAAACAAATAAAATAGGGAATGATATGTAAATGGCCCTAAATGCCTATTATTTTTTATTGTTGATTTTTTTTTAAAAAAAGCATTCTTTAATATTTTACTCAGATGTAAAAGGGATTTTTTGCTTAACTAAATTTGGGAACTTCAAGGTTAAGCAAAGCTTTGCTTTTTAAAACAACGTTTTAAACATATTTCTTTATTCATGAAGAACATATCAAAGAAGAGTGTGCTGTGCAGCACCATAGCTACCAGCAACATGTCACTATTTAAATTAATCTCTATAAAAGGAAATAAAAATTCAGTTATTCAGTTTTACTAGCTACATCTCAACTATTTAATAGCCACATGTGGCAATTGACTATGCTATTGGACAGCACAGATATAGAATATGTCCTTCATTACACACAGTTCTCTTGGATAGTGCTAATTGCATTGATCCAGAAACCCTATTATTCCTGAAAACAATCTTTGGAAAGCCGTGCTCCTGAGATGCCTCTATTATGGAAATTTTTAGATTACAAACTGTAATACAACTCTGCCATATTCTTTATTGCATGATTCATATTGATTACATTTTAAACTAAACATAAAGTAAGTAGTTGCTTTTCAAATTTAATCTTCATTTGTTGAGTGCCTATTATGTACCAAATGTCTTTTATACTTGGGACTTAGCAAAAATAATTATGAGATAAAAGTAGTCAAAGCAAAACTATGCAACATTGTCTATGTTCATGGGGAAAAATAGTAATTTATGAAATGGGAATTAGATTTTTCAATTCATTTTCTCAGATAATGAAAAAATAACTTTAGAGTAACATCAAAGAAAAAACTTATATAAACTTAAAGAAATAGAAATGCCTGCAAGGATTTAAATAGATCAAGATAAGTATTTCTCCTGGCAATACAGAAATAAATGCTGCAAGATTCATTTATGTCTGAGTCAGAATTCAAGTTAACATTTGAGTTGACAAAGAAAATTTAGGAAAAGGATTAGAAGCTACTTAAGAGGCAGAAGTAAATTGTTTATTCTTTGATTCTTCTGAACTCTCTCATTATTTTGTTATCACATACATTTTTTATGATTTGAATTTTTTTTGTGGTGTTATTTCTCAACTGAGCGCCTCTTGGGACAATGACATAAAATACTTAACATTGTCATGCTTCTTATTCATTGCTCTCTATTATGTTAATGTTCACATTTCAAAGACAATTATTTCCATTTATTTTCTTACTCCATTAGCCTTCCCCATGCTGTCTCATTAGTCAGATTCCAGAAATGATTATTTTGCCCTTTCTAAATGTGTTTTAAGGTATCTTTTTGTTACTATTCTGTTTTGTTTTGTTTTCTGGCTTCAGTGTTCTTGATTGCTGCTTGTTCTATCAAGTATTATAGGAAAAAATGTCACAATATAATTTTCAAAGATGTAAAAAACATTAACTCATACAAATTGCAGTGAATACATGTCAAAGGTTTAGAGAGAACCAGAAGGACGACAAAGTTGGTTCTAAAAGAATACCAGAGAATGATATATATAATTAGTGAATTGACCAAGACAGTTTTAACATTCCTTTTAGCTTTACTAAACTTCAGACAGGTTTCTTACTGTCTCCCACTCCCCTCCCTTCCTTTCCCTCTAAGCTTCCTTAGTGCAGAAGTTCCCAACCTCCCCACCATGGACCAGTCTGTGGCCTGTTAGGAACCAGGCAGAAGACCAGGAGATGAGTGGCTGGCCAGTGAGTGAAGCTTCATCTGTATTTACAGCTTGCATTATCACCTGAGTACCACCTCCTGTCAGATCAGCAGGGGCATTAGATTCTCATAGGAGCGTGAACCCTAATGTGAACTGCACATGTGAGGGATCTAGGTTGTGAGCTCCTTATGAGAATCTAATGCCTGATGATCTGAGGTGGAGCTGAGGCGGTGATGCTAGCGCTGGGGAATGGCTGCAAATACAGATTAACATTAGGAGAAAAGTTTGCACAGAGACCATAATAAATCAATTACTTGGACTCATATCAAAACCCTATCAGTGAGTGGCAAGTGACAATTAAGCTGCATCTGGTGGCACGCCTTATAGTGGCAAGTGAGCTGTATAATTATTTCATTATATATTACAATGTAATAATAATAACAATAATAATAATAATAGAAATAAAGTGCACAATAAATGTAATGTGCTTGAATCATCCCAAAACCATCCTCCATCCCTGATCCCTGAAAAAATTGTATTCTAAGAAACCATCCCTGGTGCCAAAAACGTTGGGGAGACTGCCTTAGAGCACTTACTTTAGGAAATTTGCAATTGTAAATTCTTGCTCCGTCTCTTTGAAATGTAAATCAAGCACGTTGGTGCCACCCCTTTGAAATATAATCAGCCAGAAGCATAGCACCCCTGTCTCCCAATCCATGTGGCAGGATGAACTAACCCATTGACCAACCTTCCCCTTAATGTCTTCCAGTACTTGTTCACTAGTTCACATGGATGCTTAAAAACTCCCCTGCCTTTTGGTTCAACTGAGTTGAGTTCAATCTCTCTGTTCCTATTGCATTAGTCTTGAATGATGTCTTCTTGCTTTTATCAGCAACTGGTCAGTGCAATATCTCTTTGACAAAAGAATAAGTGCTGGGATAAGACTGCAAAGTTAGAGACAAAAATAGGCTAAGGTCCTATAGAGCAATAAAACTGCAACCTTTGAGGTTTTCTTTTCTTCTAGAGAGAATACGCATCCCTCCTAGACAAAAATAATTTACAACTTATCAGTTAGCTACAAGTTACCATCTCACTTGACAAAGTCAGACTTAATAACTCTTACCATGCATTTTTTAAATTAAATTTATTGGGGGGACACTGGTTAGTAAAATCTTAATTAACACTCTGAAAGGTTTCAGAAACATCTCTTCAAATACTGGTCAAGCAGTTTTGGTGAATTTTATTTTTAAATTATTTTTTTCTAAATTTGGAAGGTCATGTCTTTATTGCACCTGGAAATTTTCTAATACCATGCATTTAATCATTTAGTTACTTGTCTGTTTTAATCAATTTCTAGATCTCACCAACTCTGACATGTGCATTTTGCTCACATTTTATCATTGTTGAAACTGGAATGTCCTTTACAATTGCTGTGATAGGAAAGCATTGTGTCATAGTTTATTGGTACAGATATCGATTGTGTCTCTTAACAATATTAGGCATTTTACATTCAGTGAAATGAGATAAGTGCCTGCAGAGAATTTATAAAGGTTGCTATCAAGGGAAAAATGGACAAATGATGACAAAGCTTTCCACTTATCAAAATAAACTTCTGTCTGCAACTGTGCGTCCAGTTACTTCCACCAGATGACTCAAATTTTATACACTCTTACATTCCTTTTTACACTATGTATAGTTCTCGCTTAGTTCTGAATCACACTTCCTACAGTTTTCTGTATTTTCTCTGCTGCTATGGCTTTTTATATCTCCTATTTTGTTTCCTTCGCTGCCTTATTTCATCAAAATGTACTTAAATTCATTAAGCAGTTCATATATATCATTGTCATTTTAGTAGGAATCATAAATAAAATGTTGAAAACTTGCAAAGGAAATTAAATCATGCCTTCCCAAATAATTAAAGAAAAAAAGTTGAAATAAACTGCTTGACCAGTATTTCACAAGATGTCTCTGAAACTTTCACATAGTGGAGTTACTTCAAAAGAATGATAAAAAACACATGCAAAGGGTCATTCTGTCAGACTATACTCAGGAGAAGGAAGGGTTAATAGAATAAAGAGGGTGGGAGAGTGGTTGCAGATAGTTTGAGCGGGCATAGATACCAACATGATAGCATGAAACAAGAAAATTTTAAGAAATTTAAAATAGTTCTGAGTGGCTGATGTGAAAGATGAGTAGGGGGAAATGGCTTGAAGGGATGTTAGAATAGTAGATACGGGAGGGAAAAACAATAAAGAGCCTCTGGGCTTTAACAGAGTGTACATTTTATCCTGAAAAGTTGTGAAATCATGGAAAGATTTTTAAACAGGGAGTAACAAGATCAAATTTTTATTTTATAAAGATCTCTTTATAAGTACTGGGGAATAAAAATGTCCAAGAGCTGGAATCAAACTTATTAAATGTGTGGGAGTTAATGAAAGATTAGATTAAAGAGTGCAATTTTCCCACACAGGAGTTCCTCCAAACCCTTTTTCCTCTAGCTAAGTTTTGTTCCTGTGTCAGAAATCAACACTTATATCTTCAAGAAGCCTTCCCTGATTTTTATTCTGAATGACTTGCCTCATCTATAAACCCATTACACTGCTCTTTCCTCTCTCATAACCTTTGTCATATTAGACATTCATTGTTAACTTAATTTTTCTTTATTTTTCTCCCTCAAAAGACTGTAAGATTCTTGAGAATGGAGACTTCGGCTTTGATTACTAGCCATTGCCTGGCCAAGCAAAGCTCTCCAAAAGAACTTGTTAAATTATTACCTGGATAACTAAGTATCCAGAATAATTGTCTCTATAGCATTTAGGTCATCCTAGATCACCATCTCCATCTCCTAAGCCTGAGATTCTATCCACAAATACTTCTCAACTCTATCCACACATTACCTTTCTAGCATGTTCTGTATCTACCCATGCACCACCTTGCACTCCACTCTGGCCATAAACATTTGTTGCTCTTCCCTCACACAGTCAATTTTCCCAAATCACCATGGCTGGCACTGTGTTATTTCCACTGTGTACAATTTAAAAATGTCATTTCTATTTCTCTAGCAAGAAAAACCCATCTCATGTGAAGCCTCAATGTACCCTATTTTGAGTATCCATTCCTGAATCTTCCTGGTTGCAATAGCACTTTGTCACCAGCTCTCTAACAGCATTTGCCATACTGTGATACAGATAATTCTGTCTGCCCTGGCTGATAGTGGTGTCTTCTGGCCAATTTGTGTTTTGTCCGTTTCTTCCTGTCCTTAAACAAAAATGCAGATCTGATGCTTCTTATTATTAAATCTTTAATAATAATGTATTCACTAAATCTATGTTGAAAGTATTTGAGGGCTGTCCAGAAAGCATCCAGCCATGTGATATAAAAAATAGAGGCATTTATGGCTGGATTTTTCCAGTTAGCCCTCTTGCATAACTAAACAAAAGAGGACAATATTCCTCTTTTGAATTTCATTTTAAAAAGTATGTGCATGTGTGTTTATGTATATCTGTGTGTATACTGTGTAAATAATTTTAACATTAGATACTGATAAAACATCTGAACATACATAGCCTGATATTTGATGAGCAGATACTAGCACTGAATAAACTTTAAAGAAAATTCCTGCAGAAAATAATATATTTATGTGAGTAACAGAGAAAGGGTCTAGATCAGTGAACGTAAATCTCACTTAATAGGAAAATAATACCAAAGGTAATGATTAAAACCTGTAATGAAAAAATATATTGAGTCCTTTACCATGTAAGGACACCAATAAAAACTATAATTATTTTAAGATCAGAGGTCTAGTTACTGGTCAGAGCAAACAAGTCTATAGGCCTCAAATTGACACAAAAGAGTAAATTCAGAGCCACCAATTTTATGGCCTCATTAAACCAGGGAAGCCACAATCTTTGCTGATGAGGAAATTATGGCAATTACCAAAATTGTCAAGGGAAAGGTATGACAATATATAAAAATTTCATGGCTTGAATTTACAATCAGAAATTAATATTCATGATAAACATCACACTCAAGGACATAGAGCTCTGCACTCTAGAGCTAAAGGTCTTAAACTCTAATTTTAGAGTAGTCATTAAGTACTGTTTAGATAAACAAAAATGTTTTCTTCTCTGGCAGGGGCTATTAGGGTAAAGAGAGAGCTGTCATATTCACCTAATTAATGAAAATCATATTCAGAAATCAAGAAAGTAGAAAGTTTGATATTTTCAAATTTGTACTTTGTAAACCAAAGCTTTTGAGTAGACATCCACAGCAGCAGTTTTCATTAGAAGTACAAATATTTGGAAATTTCAATTTAGGGACTAGAACATTTTCATTGTTTTGTACAAGATACCTACATGGGATTTCTACATCATGTCAACAAGGTTAACACACAGGCTGTTATTCTGCACACTACTGGTTTCCTTAATTAAGAACTCTTCTGAAGGTTGTATAATCTGCAGTGCTCATCTATTTGAAGATCACAGCAGTAAAATCTGGAAGGCACCCTGCTATGTCTTTACTACCTATGATTCAACTGTAATTAAGTTTAGATGAAGAGGTAAATAGTCCTCTTAAAAAACATTAACAATGAAGTACATCTTTAACACTGGGAAGGAAGCTTCATCCTTTATATTAAATTTTCTAATATTTTAGGAGGTATAAGCACAGACCTTGTATATGAGGGCTACCTAGAGAAAAATATAACCATAAATGCCTCGAGTTTTCACATTTCATGTCTGGATATTTTCCAGACAGCCCTGGTATACTTTTGGCCTACTAAGTGCTGAGAACTACGTCAGGAGCTGGGTGTCCTCCATCAAGAGACTCCATGCATTTATGATTTTATAAAGCACCTCTTCATCTCTGAATTTGTATAGGATATAATTCTCTTAAAAGGATAACTATCACCTGAATATAAATTTTTCAAATTTAATGTGGACAAGAAAAATCCAGATGCATGTTGAAATGGTAGATTTCCAGACTTTCTAATTTAATGTGTAAGTGGTAGGATCCAGGATTTTTTTAAAACTAGCAATTCAGGTGATTTTTAAAATCTAATTATATATATATATATCCATAATCTCAGAAACACTGTACAGTGTTTCTCAAATTTTTTGTTTATTTGCTTGTTTTGTTGTTGTTACATTTCCCTTAAAAGATCTTAGAAAAACCCATTAAGTATTTTAACTTGACATCTATTTTTGGTAACTGTAAGTAAGTTTGTTGGGAGGGAGGGAGAAAATATTAAATTTTATAAAAAGTGAAATAAGATAATTGCAATAAATACTTCATGAGGTCATTTGACAAAATAGGCTTTAACTGTTTTTTTTTGTTTTGTTTTTGTTTTGGAGCAGGTAATGCACATCAAATATAAAGGAAAACAAGTAAAATTTATTCCCAGATTTCATCAAATTTATCTTGAAATATCATAGTTCAATAAAATATTCCAATTACATTTAATCCAGTATCACTACTATATATCGCTTTGGCTGTTCTGAATTAAGAATATACCAGTTTGGACTAAGTTTCAAACTCTTCAGAAATACTCTAAGACAGGCAGGAGAGGAATATCTCTGAGTTGAAGTGACCTGATTCTTCAAACTAATACTTTAGACTCTTCCTTTGTTTGGCACCTAAGTCCTTTCTGCATCCTGGGGCAATAGAGTATTGTGCAATTTGGGAAGGGAGAGAGGTGTGTCTTTCTTTAGTAAAGTCAAAGAAGTGTTATTGTGAGTTACCAGGCAATTTTACACAAGAGTACAGATAGAAGTTGAGGTTCTGCAGGTAGATTCCTTTCCAACTACCTTTGTGGTACATCCCTTGGAAATTCTTTGTGTAATCCCCAAAACACTTGAATTGCAGTTGGAAGAGTGCAGCCATTGAGGGGTTGCTAGCTGGTATTAAGGCATCCTGTCCTCTTCCTTCTTCAAAGCCAGGGCACAACTAATTTCTGTGTCAAAGACTCTTTTCCAGAACAGACTTAATTCACTGCTGTGCTCCCAGTGGCTACCCAATAACTGATATAGAGTGGATGCTTAACAGTCTACTGGAAAATTCATGCAATTCAGATTGAAAACATGATCAAAACTTCCTAGCCAATTCTATCACATCAACTCAGATGCAACTAGTTCTAAAGTTTCTTCAGTAATGGGAGTAACATTCTTGTTTACATGCAAATTAATAACTAGCTTATCATTTAGTGGATTGGTTAACAGAGTCAAGACCAGAAAGTCAGCCTAAGCCTCAGTTTTTAGGATAGATAGGGTCAGAATTTTGTAATCATTCTTCAAATACAATAGCCATCAAAAACTAATTGAAATGACAACATGAAAAAGCTTACTTATTTAAAGCAAACAGAAAGTTCTGCCTGAAATATCAAAAAATTGAGTTGATTATAAAATAATTTAAAATTTTTATTGAGGAGTAATTAACAAATTATATATGTTTAAAGTATAAAATGTGATGATTTTTATACACACACACACATACACTGCAGAATGATCACCAACATCTAGATAATTAACACATCCATCACCTAATTATAACATCTTTTAACAAAATAAATTTTTATAAGTGTCAGTGATTATGGAATCAAATAATCCAGCTTGATTTTCAGTAGTTCTAAATATTAGCTTTGTTGTCCAATATCCTTTCCACATCTACATTACATGATTCTAAGCTAAATATCGAGAACTGTTTGTATTTGAAGAAATAGCCAAGAAGGCTTGACATGAGCAGTTAAAAACAAAGGCTAAAATACATATGTGCTATTCAAAATTAAATAATGTTAAAAATTCAGTCCTCCTGTTGCACTAGTGACCTTGAAAATGGAAGCCACACACTAAGAATGGCAGAATAAAAAGCACTGCAGCATGGGCCTTGCCAAACCCTGAAACTATCATACAAGGTCAAGGATGCCTATCTTCTAACTACTTTACATGACAGAAAAAACTATCTTGCTTAACACACTTTTCCACAATATGATGGGAGCAAATGCATAGTTAGAGATCTGTAATGGTGAGATACAATGAAATCAGTAAATGATTATTCAATTACCTCTTTTAAGTCTATGTTTTATAACCTCAGATTCTATATCACAAAGTTACTAAATGGAGATTTGCCTGAAAACCAGAAATGCCACTAAAACCTGCATAAATCTAGGCCACAGCAAACTGATGAGAAAAGTTATACCGATTGTTCACCTATGATTTAGTGAAGATTTATATGTATCTTATCTCTAGTCATAGTAACCTAGTAGTCTATTTATTTCTTGGGCAATGAGAAATTTTCTGAGAACCAGAATTAGAAATATTTGAAAAAGCAAGGATCTTGCCAGCCAATTTTTCTTTAGGAATGCTGATGGGGTAATTCTATAACTGGTGCTGAGCGTGACTTAGAATCTGAGCAGAGGGAGTAGCTATTGAGGGTAGGATGCATATATACTGGTATGTGTTAGGGGTAGGTATAGTAGTATTGAGAATATTAATATTTCTTAATCCTTTCAATTATTTTATTTTATTTTATTTTATTTTATTTTATTTTTTGGGTGGTTCCCTGGCTGGGAATTGAACGAGGCTGCGGCATTGAGAGCACCAAAGCCCACCCACTACACCACCAGGGAATCCCTCAATAATTTTAAAGAAGGAAGGCTATGGAAATTTTTTTAAATGGAAGGTTGTTCAAGAATATGCATGCATGTACCTCTATGTTTATTACGGCATTATTCACAGAAGCCAAGTCATAGAAACAACCAAAGTGCCCTTCAATAGATGATTGGATAAAGAAGCAGTGGTACATATACACAATGGACTACTATTCAGGTATAAGAAAAGATGAAATACTGCCATTTGCAACAAAATGGATGGACCTGGAGATCATCATAAGTGAAATAAGTCAACCAGAAAAAGTCAAGAACCATATGATTTCACTCATAGGTGGATATAAAACTGAAAGCAACAAATGGACAAGACAAACAAAGATGTAAAAACTCATAGACACAGACCAGAGGAAAAGTGGGTGGAGAGGAGGTAGTAGAGGGTAAAAGGGATCAAACATGTGGTGACTGAATGAGACTTGACTTTGAGTAGTGAACACACAATGCAATTATCAAAATGCATGCTTGAAACCTATATAATTTTATTAACCAATGTCACCCGCATAAATTGAATGAAAAAGAATATGCATTACTCATGCAGCAAATCATAAGAGTGTTTATTGTGTACAAAACAAAAATAGAATAGTGAGTCATTTCAGTATATGTGGAGGGAGGCTTCTTGGCTGTGCCAAAAATGGCTACTGATTTTCCCTCAATATCTGTCTCCCCTTCTTCCTCAATATAGCACATTCTTTTGGTATCACACTCAGAATTCCTTTACCAGCTGTTGTCCCTATCCTTTAGCTGCTGTGGGTGTGACTGGTCAAGGCTCACACCTGTACCCTTTTCTGGATAATTTCCTGAGCATGACAAGAGCAACCCTAGGCAAAGACGACTGAGAAGTCCAGGCCCTGACATACCACTTCAAGGTAGGATAAATTCTGTAGTGCAAAAAACACGTTTGCCTAGCTTTCTCCCTATAGGTTTACTTCTGACAGCTCTCCTTCAATAGATTACTTACACAAGAATCCATATCTTGGGTTTTTCTTGTAGAGAAGTGAATTTAAGATCCTCAATACTAGACCTCCTGTATTATTATCAAGCACAGGGATACTATCAATAAAAACTACATATCCCAGCCACCACTACAGTTTGATGTAATTATGTAAACAAGTTCTATGAGAGGCAAGTAGAAGTGACGTTAAGTAACCTCTGGGACTTATTCTTAATGGTGGGAAGAACCATATTCTTTGTTCCTTTCATTACGTCTTCCTGCTTTATAACACCATGAGTACAATGGATAGAGCTTCATCTTGAAAAATAAGGTTGAGGATCACACCTTAGGGAGAATGGAATGGGGATACTGATGAAACCTGAGACCTAGACAATTGGGTAGGCACCTCATAAGCTCTGAATTACCTACATCTGGACTTTGAGCAAAAAACATCTATTTTAAGCCACTGCTGTCCCCAGACAGTGACAACTAATGAAAAGAGTTTCCTTTGCTCAAATTTCAATGGCCATATATGTATCATCAGAGATGCAAAGATGTACATGATGTTACATCTCTGTCCTTCTTCAGAAGCTAATGGTCTAAAGGAAAATGACATCTGAATTAAGTATGGACTTTAGTTAATTATAAAAAAAACTAACAAGTAGACTAACATAAAATGTAGAAAGGACCCCACATCTCTTCCTTTATTTATTCAAACGTTGTGGGGCAATGATGGGTAATTCTATTTAAAGATTTCCTAGTATTAATGGCTTCAAGTCCAGGCAATTTGATTTCTCAAGACCTTGAGAATTTTTGTTGGAAAAGTTTAGGTTTCTACAGGAAAAGCTTTAAGATGTGCCTCTGGCTATTCCCTTTCATTTTATTCATTTCTCATAGTAACATCCAATCAGACTTGACATTTTCAATCAATCATCATTACTGATGTATTTTCAACTTCCAAAAGTGATCTTAAATCTTTTTTTTTCCCTTGCTATTCCTACTATTAATACTCTGTCCAAATTCCCCATCACCTCATGCCTTAATTATTGTAAATACTCGTTGTCTGTTTTCCATGCTTCAATTCTTCCAAACATTCAGACACTTGCTGGAAGGTAATTCTAGAAAACAATTGCTTGCAGATTCCCATTTATTCCCTGATTGATGCTTGCTTTCCCTTTAAGTCTTAGCATCTGTTTTACCATTCTTTACAGTCAACCTTCTCACTACCATCTACAAACACCTATTTTCCCACAAAAATGATGTACTCACTTTATTAGGAACTGACTATGGCTTTTTATTTCCTTAATAACAATAGCAGTTTCAACTGTTGGCCTACCTATTTGCAGTTTGCAAGGCATTTTCTACATCAGAGGTCGGCAAACTATAGCCTGAAGGCCAAATCCATCCCACCACCAGTTTTTGTACATGATGCTTTATTAGAACACAACCATACCCACTAATTTATGTCTAGTTTATGACACTGTCCCACTATAACAGCAGAGTTGAGTCATTGCAATAGAGACTATATGACCTGCAAACCCCAGATTTTCACCATCTGGCCCTTTGCAAAGATGGCCAATCTCTGTTCCAGATCATAATTTAATTTGTCTTGTATTAGTCACCATGAGACATTTATGAAAGAGACACATTTTCTCCATTACACTTTCCTTAGCCATATGCTTATTTTGCTCCAATCACAGGCCCTTCATGAGCTTTTCTAAGGGCAATCGGTTCCTTTATTATCTTCTCTACATTCATTGAGATTATTTTACATATATATATATTTACTTTAAAATCACACACAAAATTAGACTTAGAAAGAGCCTTGGATAAACTCAGCTTCATAGTAAACTTTTCCATCCACCCTAAATTAGGTGATCAGCTGCTATTATTTTTTTTACACTTATTTACTTTCTCTTAGTTCACTGTACCAATACTAGCAGTTACCTTTTCTTTGGAGAATGTTCCTTTTTACAAATAAAGAAAAATTAATAATTGCAGTACAAGAGTATAACCACCAATAAAGTTTTGCTGGATTGTCAGTGAACTTGAATGCTTGGCACATACTGTTTGTAATTTAACTATTTCCTCATGACAATTACCAATTATGTTATAGCACAGATTTTGAGTAATGTTTGTGAAATATGATAATTAAACCAAGATTATGAAATACTGTTTATACCCATGACTGAAAAGGGCTCATAGGGATTAATTTTACCTAAAATGGAAAAAAAATAGAACAAGTACATACATAAAAACTCAAAATTCAACTTTATGTACTTAATTATTTTACACATGTATCTCTCTCAGTAGCCTACCTATTCCATATTAAGTTGATACTTTTTGGAGAAAATTTGTAAGCCTCTGCCTTTCTTGAACATGACACCATTGATTTCAAAGAGTTCTCAAAGCTCTCTCTCTCACAGGTCTTTTAGAAAGATAAGACAAAGCTTTGCTTTAATCCAGTGACCTAGGAAACTACCACATCATCACCCCAGGCAGAATTTATTTCATCTTTTTAATTAAAAATCAGTAAATTGAATGGGCCATTCACACAGCTCTGGCTTTTACTTACATCAGTTGGGTTTGTGGTTTCTGAAAAGAAAGCATTCAGTAAGATAGCAATCTGGTTAATTATTGTCCCGTTTAAAAATAGTTCGATCCTTTAGAAAACACTTCCACATCTCATACTTGGAAAAAAGACGGAACTTCATATCTGTTCCAGTTTGATCTACCACTTCAGTGCCACCTGTCAAAATTATGTGACCAGAAAAGCTCTTTGAAACCTATTGTGGCAAGAAATACATGTTCTCACCAAAAGAGTAGACAGAGTACCTAATGTACACGTGTCCAATTTCAATTTATCATACAGAAGAGAATCTCCATCCACACTTGAAACTTTATTTTAAAGACTTTTGATCATATATATAAATATATATATATATTTTTAAGGGCTAACTTATGTGGGTTTAACTGGATTTTTTTTGTAACCTGTAAATTCTAGGTGATATTGTCAAGGGGATACTCCAGTTGCAATTAAGAGAGGTAGTTTAACAATTAGGAAACCAAGATTGTGGAACTACTTTAAGTCCTTGGAACACATATGCATATGCTCATTAAAATTTCTGGGTAGGATATAAAACATTTATACAGACTTAGATTGCCTTGAATAAATTATGAAGACTTTTTGGGGTGTAAATCTTTAAGAGTTTCCAAAAGGATGCTAGACAGTATTTACCCTTTGAGCCAAGAATGACTTGATTTCTAAACAATAAGCACATAAAAATAAGATATTAAAATTATATTTATTCTATTGTACAGATTAAAATTGATTACTTAAATGATTTATACTACAGTTAGAGCAGTTACTTGTTGTGGGTCTTTTATGCCTAGAATAGTATTGCTTTCTACTTCCACCTGTGACAAGGAGGGTATATTATAGGAAGAGAATAAAATAAACTGTAAGATAAGCAGTTCATAATTTGCCTTAGTTTCAGACAGGAGATATCATAAGAAGTAGAATTATTTTATTTCCTCATGAAAACCTGTAAGAATACAAATATGGTATGGTTTTGGCTATATTTAAAGAATGCTAACCTCAGTAACTATTTCATACAATAACTATTTTGCGGGAGTTGCCTCCTCTGTGATAAATACTATCCCACATTGATTCTAAGGGGAAAACACATCAGTGCTAATAAGTTTGGGATACAATGCATACTCTACCATTTAAAGAAGCTACCTAGGAAGGTCTATGAAGTAAACCTTATGACTCTTAGCTAGGAGGGTCTATGAGGTGTACCCTAAGACTAGCTAGACAAAGCAGTGTCTAAGAATCTTTGGTATGTTGTCTTCCAGCACCTGAAATTAAACACCAAAGCAGAGAGACATCTGTCTTAAAGGTATCTGTGGGTGTGGTTTCTGCTTAATTAATGGAATGGATTACAATTGAACACATAAAAAGCTTACAGCAGTTTAAGGAATCATACTAGCTAGCTTCTACAAAAAGAGACAGATCATGTTCAAATTAAACAGAAGCCTCTGGAACATTAACTTTCTATGGTAAAGAAGAAAATGGTCCCATGAGCCACAGAAAACCACTCCCAATAAGTAGAACTGGTCCTTAATCAAGAAACTGGTGACATGTGTGCAGCTGAATTTTAGAATTGCTATGAGCCAGTGACTGCTCTATATCACCCATCCCTACCCCACCCCATTTCAAATAGGATTATTTAGTTAATTATCTTATCCACGGGCTGACCACTGTACTTTGGGTATGTGAGGGTTAGATAGCATGTCTTTTTAGCTCTCATGTCTCTGGATCCAGAGAATCTCCTCCTGAGAAATCATGCTTGGGGAACTAAGCCTGAAGAACCTTTCATATCCAGAACTGATTTAGATAATGAGATCCTGGACTTCAGCTTGCTCTCGCTCTGTGGCATGCACCAAGGAAGGACATGTGAGGACATGACCAGGAAGAGCCCTCACCAAGAACCAGACTACACTGGCTCCCTGATCTCACACTTCCAGGCTCCAGAACTGTGATCAATAAATCTCTGTTGTTTAAGCCACCCAAAACAAAACAAAACAAAACAAAACAAAACAAAACAAAACAGAACACAACAAAATGAGACCCAGAGGATCTGACAATGTGAAGTTCTTTGATCTTTGCAAGTACAATTTTAATAGATTAGTAAAGAAGTCAAACCATCTTTCATCACAGCTACTCTACTCCTCTACCCTCACAATGAGTTTTTATTTGGGGTATTGTATTTTTCAGTTCCATAGTTTCCATTTGTTTCACTTTTATAATTTATGTGTCTTTTTGTATTATTAAATGTGTTGGGAATTTCTTTCATGAGATTTTTCCATGTTTTTCCATCTGTTTCAAGAGGGTTTTTAGTTGCTTGCTGAAGCATTGTTATCATGGCTGCTTTAAAAACCTTGTTTGATAATTCCTACATCTGATTCATCTTAGTGTTGGTGTCTGTTGATTCTTTTCTCATTCATGTTGTGATTTTCCTGACTCGATGTATGACCAAGTGAGTATTTTGTTGTATCTCACACATTTTAGATATTATGAAAATTTGAATACTGCTTAATCTTTTTTTTAATGTAACATGAGGGGCAAGTGGCTAAGTATGCTGTGCTTCCTCTTCAGCCCTGCTGATATTAATGACTCGCTGGTGAAAGTGTGGTATTGACTTCTATTGCCTTGTTGCCACCAGTAGGGGTATAAGCTCATTCTCTGTGGGGTTACAATGACACAGGGAGGGAAGGCAACAAATTGGATACCAACTAGCTCTACCATCCACCACCACGTTCTCTTTTGTTGAGGGTAGAAGCTCCCCATGGAACCCCACAGAGACCAAAGAAGAGGAGTGAAGCCTAGCAGTGACTAATCTTGTCCTGCAGTACCTCAGAGATTTTCACTTCTGCCAGATGGAGGTGGAGGCTCAGGTTGCCACTGGGTCCCACTGACGTTACTTTTGTAGAGGAATATAATTCCTGCCTAGTTCCACACTGGGCAAAAAAATGGAAGATCAGCCCCCCACCACTCTGGTGTGCTGACCCTTCCACAGCAGGGGGATCATATTATTGCTGCCTGCTTCTGCCAGGCAGGTGGATAGAAAATTGCACCTGCCAACATAATCTGGTGAGACAATTGCAACTCTGTGGTTACATCATTCCTCAAGTCTGGCAGTCCCTAGACTATCCTTCTTCAGAACTTTCACAGACTTACAGTGCTTGCCTATTGTATTATATTCAGTATTTTTAGTTGTAAGTGGGAGGCCCAGGAAAAATGGGTTACTCCATCTTGGCAAAACCCCACTGTATTTTTAACTCTGATTGATCATAGTGCCTACAACAATTTATCCCACACTTATTTTCTCTTATGTAAACTACTTGAAGGTAAAAGCTGGAAGAACTGACTTTGGGTGGTGAGCACACAATGCAACATGTAGGCAATAAACTGTAGAATTTATACCCAGAACCTATGTAATTTTACTAAGCAATGTCACCCCAATAAATTTAATAAAAAGGAAAAATTTAAATATTAAAAATCTTTGTAATCGTAACATTTAGTCTATACTTAGTGATGAGTAGATATGTGTTAAATGTATGACCGAATAAATGGATTTGACTAAGTTTTTAAAGAAAAAAGCAAGACTTGGGCAAAGGAACTAGACAGATATTAGAGAGAACATATTACATGTCATTTGAAAAAGATATGTTTTAGGAAAAAAATTAATAGACAAGAATCAATGACATTTCTAATAGTACCACCTATGCAGTTGTTGAAAAACTGCATTAAAAAGACTATCATTTATAAACATACAAAAGTTTCCATGTAATTCCTGTCAATATTCTAGTAAAGATTTTTGTAGACATAGACAAGTTTATGCTACAATTTCTATGTAAATGAAAAGAGACAACAATAGTTACATCAATCTTTACAGAAATAGGATTAAGTGAGAAGACTCACTCTGCTTGATACTGAGTCCCACTAGAGCTGCACTAACCAAAACAGAGTGGTATTGACAGAGATATAAACACATAGATCAAATGTATAGAACAGAGGATCCAGAAATAGACCCACACAAACATGTCCAACTGATTCTGAATAAATGTGCAAAAGCAATTCCATGGAGAAAGCATTGCTTTTTAAATAAATGGTGCTGGAGTAACCAAAAATCCATCCAAAAAGTTATACCTTGACCCAAATTAACCTTACATGTTAGGCAAATATTAACTCAAAATGGATCACAGGCAAATGTCAAATGTAAAGCAATAGAACTTTTGGCAAAAACATTATTTTAAAAAGAAGAAAATCTTCAAGATCTAGGACTAGGCAAAGAATTCTTCACACAAAAAGCATGATCCACACATGGAAAAAAGGATGAACTGAATAAACCTTATCAAAATTAGAAAAGTTTATTCTAAAAAAAAAAGATTCTATTAAGAGAATGAAAAGACTAATTACAGATTGGCAGAGAATATTTGCAAACCACATATCCAAAAACAGATTATTATCTAGAATACTAGTATATAAAGAATTCTCAACACTCAATGTAAGACCACAAATACCATATTTTACTGTGTATAATGCACAACTTTTCACCCAAATTTGTGAGGGAAAAATAAGGATGCCCATTATACATAGGTAGTACTAACTCCATATCTATATAACTGTTTTTGATTCTTTTATTTATGCTTATGAGTTAAAGGTATAACTCCCAGAATCAACAATGATATCTCTATGCAAAATAATGTTAAAAAATGCTAACATTCCTTTATAATGACATATATACCTAAATATAAACAGATAAAAATTTGAATTAAAAAATTAAAACAAAATATTATTTTTCCTGAAAAAATGAGCCCAAAACATGGGTGCACATTTAACACAGCAAAATACGGTAATCTAATTAATTACCAAATGGGCAAAGGACTTGAACACACATTTCACTGAAGGGGATAAAATTGCAAATCAGCACATGAAAATGTTAACCATCATTAGCCATTAGGGAAATGCAAATTGAAACCACAATGGGATATCATGATACTGATAGTTACAATGAAAGAAACTGACAACACCAAATGGTGCAAGGATGTGGGGAAACTGGATCAGTCATATACTGCTGATGGGAATGAAAAACAGTACAGCTCCTCTAGAAAATAATTTGGCAGTTTCTTATACAACTAAACATGCAACCACCATACAACCTAAATTCACTCTTGGACATTTATCTCAGAAAAATGAAAATTTAGGTTCACAAAAACATGCACATGAGTGTTCACAGAAGCTTTACTTTCAATAGCCAAAACTGGAAACAGCTCAGATGTCCTCCAATGAATGAAAACACTGTGATAATATCCGTACCATGGAACACTACTCAGCAATAAACAGGAACGCACTACAGAATATGTACAATAACTTGGATGAATTTCAAAGTAATTATGTTGACTGAAAATTCCAATTCCAAAAAATCATATACTGCATGAGTCCACTTATGAAACATTCATGAACTGAAAAAATTAGATTCGGAGAACAGATTAGTGGTGTTAAGGGCTTGGGATTGGTAGGAGAGGAAGGTGTATGTGAACAACAGGAGAGATCCTTGAGGTGATAGCATTGCTCTGTATTTTGATGGAATCCATGTCAATATCCTGATTATGATACTGTGCTACAGTTCTGTAAAACACGGCCGCCTAGAGAAACCAGGTAAAGGATTCAGGGAATCTCTCTATATTACTTCTTATAACTGATAGGAATCTACAATTACCTTAAAAATAAAAATTTTAGTAAAAATATAGGGTGCCAAACAACTTAGAATGCTACCATTGTCGGGGGCATTAAAATGCTTACATGTGTACCTATTACCTCTGCATTTGAAACTGCTAGGAGGGCATAACCCTGATGAGGGGGATTAGAAAACTGGAGGTGAAGCGTACAGGGAAATTTTATTTTTTAAAAAGTAACAGAATCTCACCCTGGGTGGTGAATATATAATGCAACACATAGATGATGCACTGTAGAATTGTACACCTGGAACCTATGTAATTCTTGCTAACCAATGTCACCCCAATAAGTCTAACAATTTAAAAAAATGTAAATATATTTTAATGGCAATAAAGGAAAAAAAAACCAAGTTGTTATATAGCTCTTTTTCATATAAAATAATTAAAATTCAGGAAGGATAAAATTGAATGAAAAGCCAGTACTAGGGAGCAAAGAATTATGTGGTATTAGTCTGTTCAAAATAGGTACTAACAAAAAGGAGTTGGAAAGCTCTTATTCATTACACTGATAGTGATCTTAGGTATTTCCATTATTTACAACATTTAATTGTACACTTTTAGGTGTAAATGCAAATTAGCTATACATGAAAAGGCTCATTAAACTTTTTATTTATAAGTTTAATACCCAGAACATTTATCAGAAAGACTGGAATATCTGAGTAGAAGCTAACATTTTGTTCTTTTTTTAATATAGTTTTTAATCTTTCAATTATAGTTGACATACAATATTACATTAGTTTTAGGTGTACAACACAGTGGTTTGATATTTATATAACTTACAAAGTGATCACCCTGATAAATCCAGCACCCATCTGACACCATACATAGTTATTACAATATGAGTATTATTGACTATACTCTATATCCCCATGACTATTTTGTAACTACCAATTTGTACCTCTTAACCCTTTCCCCTCTTTACCCATCCCCCACCCCCCACTCCCCTTCCCATCTGGCAACCATCAAAACATTCTCTGTATCTATGTAGAAGCTAAGATTTTTAATCTTCCAAAATTCTCTTCATGTGAATTAGTTAATGGGGACAGTTTTGTGGCCTGATAGCTAACCATGTGCCAAATGCCAGTGGCTCAACTAACAGCCCTGAGCTACCTTCATGTCAACACCAAGCCATGCTATTTGAAATGCTGTTTTATGCAGTCATCTATCGAAGGCCACTTTGGTTCTTTCCATGTCTTGGCCACCATGAATAATGCTGCAATGAACATCAGGGTACATACATCTTTATTGATAAATGTTTTTAGATTTTTGTGGTAGATTCTCAGAAGAGAGATTGCTGGGTCATATGGTAAGTTGTGGTATACATATACCAAAGAATATTACTTGGCCATAAGAAAAGGTTATGTGGGATATAAAACTGAAAGCAACAAACAGTTAAGACAAACAAGACATCATAGACACAGACAGCAGTTTATTGGTTACCAGAGAGTAAGAGGGGGTGGGGAGGTAGAAGAGGGTAAAGGCAGTCAAATATATGGTGATGGAAGGACACCTGACTCTGGATGTTGAACACACACTGCACTATATACATGATGTATTATAGAACTGTACACTTGAAACCTATATAATTTTACTAACCAATGTCATCCCCATAAACTTAATAAAAATTTAAAAAAATAAATTGGTGTTTATGATTTTCCAGATTGGAAAAGGGAGCCATATCAACACTAGTTTCAAAGCAATTTGAATATTTGATTTTCAGTGATAAAATTTTCTTTCTGAGTTTATCACTTTCTCTAGAATTCCTCTTGACATACAAAACTTTAAGGTATTTGTCTTTTAGTTTGACCTTTCATTAAAATGTAGACATGTGAACATATGGCAAATGTCATGGTTTTTAAAAATTTTCGACCTTCATTTCTTATTACAACTATAAGTTGAGTATGTGGGGATATTTTAATGCAATTTCTCACAGCATCAGATCACAGTGTATATTTAAACACATCAAAGCATTGCAACCTCAGTACTTTAGAAATTTAGATTATTAATGTGTATGCATCATTATTTTCCCATCAACAATACATAATGAAATTAAGTGTTAGACGATAGATATTCAGTTCAATTCTAATCTCAGATAAATGAGGACACACATTTGCCTCTCCTGAAGAATCACCTCTACACATGCATGAACAACATGAAGTAATGATTTTTTAAAGAAACACAGCAGATGGGAATTTAAATCAAATTACTATTAGTCCAGTGAGAACAGCCACTCCAAACAGGTATTCTCTGTACTAGCATGGTGATTATTTATCAATGCCCCTACAAAACCTCAAGAATTATGTTTGACATACCAGGATTGGTAGTCCCTAAGGGAAAAAAAAATAGAGTTGTCAAAGAAATGGTACATTTGATTTTTCACAATCCAGTCCACATTTAAGGAAAAAGTCACAGTCATTTATTCATATTTTCCAAAATTAACTCTAAAAATATGTTACTAGTGTTTAAAAGATAAATTTCTTTTCAACATTTTTAGGTGGCTTTGACCTATTTTAATGTCCTAATACACCTTTAGCCACATAATAACATCCTCAGCATGAAGATAACTCTCACAGGTGATTGTGTCATAAGGAACAATCCTTATGACAGAGGAGTGAAAGCTGCTGATCAGAAGTACAGAAGTGGAATGTGAACTGTGTTTGAAAAAGATACTAGGAGAGAGGAGGTCAAATACATGGTGATAGAAGGAGCACTGACCCTGGGTGGTGCGCACACAGTGCAACACATAGACAATGTTTTATAGAATTGTACACCTGGAACCTATGTAACTTTTACTAACCCATGCCACCCCAAACAAATTCAAATAAATAAAAAAAGAGACTAGGTGATGCTGGAAGTTTCTCCAAATTCAGAATCAACTGAACTCAGTTTGGATTTATTTATCTTAATAAGCTGAAATACGGAAATACAAAGAAATAAATTTAGGAGTTCCCTGGTGGTGTAGTGGCTTAAGGCGCTGGCGCTGAGAACGCTGCGGCCTGGGTTCGATTCTCAGCCAGGGAACTACCCACATACCAAAAAAAAAAAAAAAGAAAGAAAGAAAGAAATTTAAGCACACCCTCTGTATGCCTGTATCCTGCTTTGCCAATGTTCTTATAGTCTAATGACATCCACAATCATTCATGCTGGTGTGAGTCACAATCTATGAAGGGCTAACTGCTTAAACTGCGATTTTTAACTGCTAATGTGTTACATGGATGCTGTTTCAATGGATTATCATTACACAAACTACATATGTCTTTTCTGTAAGCAGACAAACGTGTGGATGTGTGATGAGTTTCTTTGGGGACACGGGCACAGACTTTAACTTTTGGATTGGCCCTGGAGGACCACAGGAAAACTTTTGTATCGACTTAGCACTTTTAGTGAACAGAATGATCTGGAACACAGCATTCATATTCCCTAACATGGCAATGCTGTCCTCCTAGTCCTACGCACATACACACGTTACCTAAATCATCTTTGCAGATGGGTATTAACCAGAGCTATCTGTGCTCTATCTGTCTGTGAAGGGCAATAACAAAATGTTACAACCCATTTAGCAATAAACCATGCATCCTTTCTCCAAGTCTTTGCTTACATTTGATTTGCAACATTTCACCTCCTCTATAAATTTTATTTCAGAGTCTTTAGTAATTTCTGGCAACATAAGTAGATACCCAGATGGTATCACTTTTCTCCATAAGCCAGATATAATGTCTCAATATAAATTCCAATGCCATCATTTTTATGATTTAGATTCTAAATTTTAGAAAGCAGCAACACACACAAATATTGAGACAATACCTTAGGTGATGGCGGAGCAGCAAAATTTAAATATAAGCAAGCAGCATGTGATTTGACCGAGTCAGCAGTAATAGAATTAAAAGGATACCTGATGACGCAGGCGTAAAGACCACTGTCCTGTAGTAATGTTGGCCGGAACCAAATGGAGTCTTCTTCCTTGCTCATTCTACTTCCATCAAAGGCTATTGGCTCCTCAAAGTCTCCAGGACCAGAGCTTTTGTACCACATCAAACTGAGTCCAGCACTTTGGGCTACAGAGTAATTTGCTCTGATATAACCATAAAAGAGGGCACATTTGATTCGAACAGGCTCTCCCACCAAAACTTGATATTTCTTGATATCGACAGACCAATCAGTGCAGCCATCAGCTAAAGGGAAAAAAAGAGAGAGAGAGAGACAGAGAGAAGACATTAGAGAAAAATTTAAGCTATTAATATCTATTAATTTATTTATTCATTCAACAAATATATGTATATTGAGAATCTATATTAGACCAGATTCCATTCTAGGCAAACAGGATGCAGCAGTGGATAAAACTCAAAAGGTCCCCTGTCACCACTGCTACTCAACATAGTACTGGAAGTCTTAGCCAGCATGATCAGGTAAGACAAAGAAATAAAAGGCATCCAAATTGGGAATGAAGAAGTTAAACTGTCAATTTTGCAGATGACATGATCCCTTATTTAAATAACCCTAATGACCTCACCAAAAAACTATTAGAAACAATAAATAGAGTAAAATTGCAGGATTCAAAAATCAATGTATACACACACACACACACACACACATACATACATACACACACACACACAGAGGTGGTACCAGAAAATGTACACATATTTTAAGAAAGGGAAAAACTATATTAATATTGTAATACTCACTATATACCAATAACAAAAGATGAATACAAGTCATGTTTGACTTCTGAAATTGTAAGAGGCACTCAAAGTGGTTAGCATCAGCATCCAGACACTTCTGGTTACTGTGATCTACTTGCTTGAGCAGCATTGACCAAAGTGTCCCCTTGTACTGCTGTGCATGGCATTTCAATTTCTTCCCAAAGTACTGCCAGTGTAGCTGCTTTTGTACAGTACACCACATCTTTTAAGGTCCCCCATAGACAGAAGTCAAGGGGTATTAAGTCGGGAAAACATGGAGGAAACCCAAACAATGTTCTTAAATTATTATACAAGTTGACAAAGCACAGTGGAATTGTATGCCTGAAACCTATGTAATTCTTGTTAACAGATGTCACCCCAAAAAGTCTATCAATAAAAATGAATTTTAAAAAAATTTCAAATACCACTTCAAAATGGTCTTAGCCTCCTGGAATGACAACCATGCTTCCACCATTTAGATGAAGTGATAAGGGCAGAACACTCATAAAGGGGTTAGAGCTCTTAGAAGAAGAGATAGAGCTTGCCCCCTTTCCTCCCTACATCCCTTCTTCCTTCACTCCATTTCTCACAGAGGAGAGGCCATGTGAGCACATAGTGAGAAGGTGGACGTCTGTAAACCAGAAAAAGGGCCCTCACCAGAAATAGAATCAGCCAGAACCTTGATCTTGCACTTCCAGCCTCCAAAATGGTGAGAAATCAATTTCTGGTGGGTAAGCCACCCAGTCAGTGGTATTTTCTGTGGCAGCCTGAGCAGACTAATAGATCTTTCTTCATTACTAGCCAGTCCTTCATTATTTTAATACCTTGTTACACTTAATAATTCTTTATAAAAACTTTCTTTGTTCAAACTAGTGTGTGGATTTTCTCTGACTGGATTAACACTGATAAAATCAAGAATAAACATTTCACAGCCAAAGAAGGCAGAAAAATACAACACAAGTGGGTTGAGCTCCAGAAGTGGTTTCACAACTAAAGACAGGGGTAGATAGTAACTTTGCTTTTCTGGAAGCATCAGAAGTATACAGTAGAAATGATGGTGGGAAATGGGGCTGATAGAGGTTGGTGGCAGTTGGGTTTTCTCCAGGGTTTAACTTGCTAAAGATAAAAGCAGAGCAACCTAAAGTATCTGAGAACAGGGTGAATAGTGTAGAATTCTAGAGAAAGAAAATGATCAAGGTGTAAAAATTGAAAAGGTACATTAGAGCAAATAAGACACATAGTCTATCGAATTATCTACATTTCTTATCTTAAAATAATATCTAACATCTAATGAGCACTTAACGATGGCTGAGTTCACAAATGTTCCTTTACTCTTCATGAAAACATCCATTAAAGCTTCTGAACTCATCCTTCCCTCTATGTGGAACATTTCTCACCAACCAACTGCATTGCCTCCCTTCCTCCCTCCCTCCAAAGGTCACCTCCTCAGATAAGCCTTTTCTAACTGCTCTGTCTGAAAGACCAGCTTCCTACTCTGGTCACTTGGTCCAGATTCTGCTTTAATATGTTTTCAGAGAACTTAGTGCTATCAGATGTTACATTATGTACTCATTTTTTGTTTGCTTTGTCTCCCCAATAGAATGTAAGCCCCTTGAGGTCAAGGACGTTGTCTTTCTAAGTCACTTGTTTAGCCCCAGTGCTGAGAACTGTGACTGCTAACCAGCTCAACACACAATTACTAAATGAATGAATGAATGAATGATTAAGTAAAGAAATCAACAACTAAATTTCACAATTGAAGAAACTGAATTCTAGCTATTAAGTGGAAGTCCTAGAATTCTCACTCAGATAAGTCTGACCCTATAATGCATTCTCCATACCACTATAGTATTGTGTTCTCATAAATACATTTCAATCTTCACAACATTCTGCAATTTAGTTCATTTGAACCATGAAATTTTGGTGTAAGATTCCTATTAAAGAGCTGTATTTAGATACTGTGTAGAGTAAATATACTGGAAGCTCTATGGACATCATCAATGTCCAAGTGATTGCCATCATTCTTATCAGTTACTGCTGTAGAGCTGGCACACCATATTCAATAGGATGACGGAACTCTACACAGAGACGTCAAGGTTATATAATTACATGTGATATCTATCAACACAATTTTGTACATGTGACCCATTGCATGAAATTAATCTTTGGTGGGATTTTATTTTAAACAGTTATAATTCTGGTCATAAGCATGGGATTATCTTGTTTAACCACTATCTGAATTACAAGGCAATTCCAGAATCAAGTAACTGAGGCCATCTGTCGCACAGGATATCACTGTCAATGAAAAAGGAAGAAACACCTTCAGTGTAGTGGTATTAACAGCGAGATGAAATTATTCAAACTCTCAGAAGATTTGTAAGATAAAGTACAATGCTTGAAGCTAAAGGCAAAAACAGTGAGTCTAAAAAGGTAGTAACAAATTAGATCAAGAGGACAGACAGAGAGAGTTGTGTTGGGAATAAATAGAGACATTAATAGATAACTTCTAGAATATGCTTACTGAGAAAAACGTTGAAAGAAAAACCACAAATGTTTTTGAAACTTAAAGTTATTCAGTCTAACTATCAACCAGGAAAAAGTTTCAAACAGCTTACAGTCACATGCCAAGGAAAAGGCAGAGGTGAAATGAAGAAGTAACAGCACATTGGCTATCAGAGACATTTTATGTTTATTTAATATGGAAATAGATATAGGATCTATGGCTTAGGAAGTTTTACTACCATTAAACTAACGGTATGATGTTCAAAAGGAAACATTTTAACACATTTTGGGGAAAGATCGAAAATAATATAAAGAACAAGTCAACATATTTTCAAATTATCTGGGTAAACACATTTTAATAAATGATGGCCTTATGGCTTTTTTCAATAATTAAAACATTTAATTAAATGAAATGTGATGAGTTACATTTTTCCTTTCTTAACATTTTTGCCTCCTTTGCACACTGTTACTCTATATGTGCACAACAATTTTTTCCCTTAACCATTTGAAAATAAGTTAGAGACATAATGATATTTTATCCCTAAATAATTTAGTATGCATTTCCTTATGAATAAAGACATTTTTCTTATATAGCCACAAGATGTTGTTGTTGTTGTTGTTGTTGTTTGTTTGTTTTCCTATATGTATAGAGGGACAAATCTTACAAACAGATCTTAAGGCAGGTGGGACAGATCTTTAAGATCTCAACTCTTAAAAGAAAATGTAATAACAAACCCTGACTCTTGATGACCAGAATTGCTACTGATCTGTTGTTTTTCCTTAGTTCAACACACAAGCTCTGTTGGCCTGGAAACACTCATTTCTGGACGTTTTTAATTCCTTTAAGTAAGTTACTAGGTAACCTTTATTAGTATTGTTGTTAAATTATCAGGTAGTTGTGTAAGCCAATATCTGTTTCTCTGTCTTTCAGAATAAAATACCCTGCTGTAAGCCCCTCTCAGGAAGTCTGCTAGTGGCATACAACTTCCTTGATGGGAGGACTTCAGGGATGTACTCTACTTCAGACTCCTCTGCAGTACAAATTCCTTCAGAATCATTTAGAGTTTATGAAGCCATAAAGATACATTAGAGGATGGGAGTAAAACATGCCATAGTCATTCATTTTTGTTTACCACCCATAATCTCCTGGGAGCTTAGATGAAGACAGTGATGGAATTAGATTCAGAACCAATTCTTTTACAAGGAGTTCATACTGAGGTACCATTTCATCAACAGAGCATACGCAGACTGGATAATGTAAACAGATTCAAATGAAATTAGGGGAAGTATTTTTAATTAAGTCACTATTACTACATACATGAACTCAAAATATTTCCATGGTAACAAGATTGAAGGTTGCATTGTTTTAACAAAAATATCTAATCATAGAGTTCATAATACATATTGCATCCTAATGTGAAAATATCAGACTTTACTTATAAAAGGGCATATTAATTACATTACTTTTAAAGTGTCTACTTGGATAGGTACATTGGAATAATGATAAAATAATGAAATCTGTGATAGGGTAATTGATGTCTCACCCTGATTCCCTCCTCTACTAAACTAATATCTTTATTCTCCAGCTACTTTGAGTATCGCATGCTCACAATTCTTTTGAAAATTACTCTTGATTGACAGGAGTCACCCTGCTTGAAAATTTACACCCTCATGGGTGTACCCACTGTCAATAACTGATTGATGCGAGTGTACAAAAGGCTGGCTTCTTTGCCTCAGTAGGGGCACTTCGGCAGTGCAGTTCACACTCCATAGCTCCTCTGTATGTGGACTAGGCCAAATCTATAGTTTACCTATGAACTCCTTGCTCAGCTCTCTCCTTTCCTGTCCTGCTTCCCTCCTTCCCTCTTATTTTTTTTCCAGGAAGAGCATGCCTGCAATCAATTGTAGGAATCAAAATCCCTGCCTTGGGCTCTGTTCTAGGACAGGTGGCCTAACACAGATTTTAATGTTCCTATCGTGAGAACTAGCTTCAGTCCAGTTTCTGTACTAGGGGCTGGACACATCAAGCCCTGCTGATGTAGCCTGTGTTTTCAAGGAACTCACAGTCAGAAGAGCTAGAGAGAAATTAAAAGTCCAACATGCAAGCTCAGTGATGAAGAAATGCACAGGACTGGTCATGAATGGATGCCATGAAGGGAAAACGTCTGAGATGCTAGGCAAAACTTAAAAAGTGAGCCATAGAAAGAATAGGCAGATAGATATTTGATTTGGAGGGGAACAAAAAAGCAGGTGCAGAAACAGGTTTAAAGTAGGAAATAGGAAGAGATGAAGGGAAAGAAGAGGGCAAAGACAGAGCACAGAAGTATTTTTATTAGATGTAAAAAAGATGTCTGTCTTCACTGTTAAAGTGATGGAAGAAATGTTGAAAAGCTTCAATCAGGAAGGTGATGGAGGCAATCTAATGGTTTCATATATGCTATGCGGGTGAATTTCTGGTACTGATATAAGGTAGAAGGCTTTAGCCAGAAATGTGATGTCATTGAAGGTCTGAAGTTGGGCAGTGGTAAGAGAGGAGAAATGGTATGAATTTGAGAAAGATTTAGGACGTAAAATTGACAGGAGTAAGTGATTGAATACAAACAATGAGGAAGAGAAACAATGTTAGTTTACTCTGTGACTCATTTATTTTGTCATCAACTGAACATTCTTTCCCAGTCAACTAAAAAAATCAACACTATGACTGACAAGTGGTCGGATCTTTGAAATGTTTTTTTTATAATTTGTTTTGTTTTGTTTTGTTTGCAGGCATTTATATATTTGTTTATTAAATGCATTGGAGTGACATTAGTTAATAAATTTATATAGGTTTCAGGTGTATGATTTTATAATGCATCATCTATATATTGGATTGTGTGTTCACCACCCAGTCAGTTCTCCTTCCACCACCATATATTTGACCCTTCACCCTCTACCACCAGTACCCATTGCTTCATTACCCTCTGGCAACCACTAAGGTATTGTCTGTGCCTATGAGTTTGTGCTTGTTTGTTTGTCTTGTTCCTTTGTTGTTTTCAGTTTTGTAGACCACATATGAGCATAAGCATATGATTCTAAGCCCATGTTGTCACAAATGTCAGTATTTCATCTTTTTATGACTAAGTAATATTCCATACTATACATAATTTTTCAAAATTTATTTTTATTTAATTGGTAAGCAATCTTATATTGGTTATATAAGTTTCAGGTGTGCAATATAGTAATTTGACACTTTTATAATTCCTTCATTTAAAATTTTTAGGCAATCACAATATAATTTTTTAAATGACTCACAGACATAAAATTCATATATATGTATGTGTGTATATGTATACACACATATTTTTTTTGTGTGTGTGTGTATACACACATATATATTTTATTTCAATTATCAAAAATAAATACCTGGCATATTGGCATCATTTGTTTCTAACCCTAGTATGCTGAGAAAAGTCAAACTTGAGATATGAATCCAGTAATGGAGTGTAGGCCACGCACATGAAAACTGGCAGTTCTAGTATCCTTCTAAGGAGGAAGCAGACTGGCCTCCCAATTATCAGCAGCAATGAGAGCAGCAAAATATGACACAGGTTAACCTTTACAGTGTGCATCAGTTCACATGACACTGCCGCCTCACTTTCACTTTCTGGATTATGTTTATCTAGGGTAGAATATCTCCAGATTTTTGCCTTTAAAAGTATATACAGTGTAACATTTCTGGAAGAGCTCTTTCAAATATTTCAGAGAGGTATGTGTGGGTGGAAAGAATTCATATTACTCAAGAGACTGCCAATTGTCAGGAATCCAGTTTCTCAAATAATCTTTGTCTAACAATGCCTGGAAGTGATCATCTATCACCCTTTCAATTCAGGTCATCTCTGGTTGGGAGTAGGCCTGAGTGATCTGATATCCAATTTCTTCTGAGATAAGGTTCTCTCCTCATCAGGGGACAGCTGGTGCCAAGGCAAATAGGACCCTGGTAGTAGAGTTAACCCTGCATCATACCTAAGCCTCCAAATTCTAGCAGATATCCTTGATACTAAGGCACAAAAACCTCAGGTCGTGATGGAAAGAGAACTGACTCTGGGTGGTGAGCACACAATGCAACACATAGATGACATATTATAAAATTGTACACTTGAAACCTATATAATTTTACTAACTAATGTCACCCCAATAAATTTCATGTAAAAAGGCACAAAAACATGTGCATTGTATAGCATGAAATTGGTGAGAATTTATTTATTTGTTTTTCTAATGATAGAAAAAAGGGACACTTAGGAGAATAAAAAGAGAATAATATTCATAATCTGTGTTTTGTTTACAAGGGCTGCCTGGAAAAAATCTAGCCACAAATGCCTTTTTTTTTTTTTTTTCAAATTACATGGCTGGGTATTTTCCAGACAGTCTGCGCATTGTGTTTCTTTACAGGTTGAATTTTGAATCATGATTTTTGTACCGAATATTTTTTAATAATTGTATAATATTCCATAACTTATTTAACTCTGCTGCTATTAGTCGACTAAAAGTTTTCCCCCTAGGTTTGCTTGTTCTAAATAATTCTGTGATAAAACAACTGGATGTACACTGCTTTACAACCTTCCCTCCAAAAAATAAAATAGTGCTATTTCTTCAGGACCAAATCCCAGAAGTGTGATCACTGGATCAAACAAAACATTTCAACCATATGATGTGGGTCAACAGGTAGACTAGGGATTCTACACTCACCCCAGCCCAAGCTCCACTATAACAACCAAATCCTGAACTGACCTGCCAAGGCTCGTTCACACTCATTAATCTCTTCTCCTTGGGAAATCTTCTGCCTTGGCCTTTTTTAAGGCTCACGTTTGCCTTTGGCCTGCTAAATAGTCTTCTTGGGGGTTGTTCTTCCTTGCATGCAAATATGTGAGCAAATTCTCAATGCTTTGAGGTAATTTTCTCTGTGTCATTCTTTGAGAGTTGATCTGAAAGTCACATCCTTCTCTGTTGAATCATGTTACCTCTGCCTTGCCTGGAAGCACATTCTGCTTAAGACTCATACTGTCTGTGAATCTTTATTTTTCTTTTATTAGTGTTTAAAAGTGATATGAGAACATGCCTAACACAATACCTGGTATATAGTGGGTGTTCTATTTTCTATTCCCACGCTGAACAGGAGCAGGGAAAAAACCCAATGTTTGGGTGAACACAAGCAGATGCATGTTATACTGTAAGAAAATCTGGATTATCTTGTTGTTATTGTTAGTATTCTGGGCATAAGGAATTGATATAGATATGTAATACCTTGATGCGCATGGTCTATCCTTTAAGAGTAGAGTGATTTCAGTTTACTTTAAAGATTGTTTTCATTCTTTCAATTATTATTTTTCTATGTTTTCTATTTAATACACACTTCTAGTACTATGACTCATAGTGAATTAATATTTGCTTACATATATTTCATTCATCTCTGTACTGTGGGGACTTTGAGACTGAGACTTTACCATGCATATATTTATGTATGTATGTATGTATGTATGTATGTACAAGAGCTGTCTGGAAAAATCCAGCCATAAAGGCCTCTATTTTTCATGTGACATGGCTGGATACTTTCTGGACAGCCCTTGTGTGTATGCATGTTTATCTACCTACCTACCTATTATCATCCATTAATCTAAATCTAATTTATCTCTAATTATATATCCATACTTATTTCCATATTTATATCTATTTGCTTTACCATTGTGATTGACTGAAGAAGTGTTCACTTAAATTGGTACTGAAAATGTGGATCTTGGGTATCAGCATAGTCATAACTATTGTTTCTAGATAATTTTAACCTTACAAATTTTGAAAAAAATTAACTATGCATTTTTTCATTCTTTATAATATTGCAAAGCAGTACAATTTTTGACTCAGAATAATTTTATTCTACAGAACTTAACATAGTTTAGAACTCAGTAAATGTTTCCTGATTTATTAAACATAATGTACTCTGCTTTACATTCATTGGGCATACTATTATGCTATTTTTTTTTTTTTTTTTTTTTTTTTTTTTTTTTTTTTGCTTTTTGGTATGTGGGTAGCTTCCTGGCTGGGAATCGAACCCAGGCCACAGCGCTGACAGCACCAGCGCCGAAGCCTTAAGCTACTACACCATCAGGGAACTCCCTATTATGCTATTTATTTAGTTTATGTGTACCTCCACAAAACCCCACTATCTAGATCATAAAATGAATAAGGAGATAGCATACAAATGGGTAAAAAAACATTCCCAGCTTCAGGCATTTTATACCTTTGGGACACTTACAGGACACTGGATTAACTATCAACATGATGAGCAACAGACCAAACAAAAAGTGATCAAATTGAATCTCTTTCCCAATTTAAAGGCACCTCGTAGGGAAAGGCCTGTTGGGTAGCAGGACACCTGCCTTGCAAATTGATCCTTTAAAGACAGTAATAGGGTATTTGGCCCATATTTACTTTCATTTTGTGTTAGAACATACAATGGAAGAGAATTCTATTTTTAAAGATTGAAAGTTATAAAATGTTTTTATGTTTTAGAACAATTCCAAATGGGCAATTGTTTGCAGCTATGAACACACAAAATAATTATGTATTAGAGTTCAAATCATTTTCCAGTGTGATTCCATATAGGTCATGGGCCACCTACTAGATGCAACTCACTGTTCTACAACAAAGTTTACAGACATTAGATTTTGAAGGGATCATCTTTTAGTAGGGAAAGATATGTCAACAACTACATAGAACACAAGGCAGAATGGAGAAATTCCAAGAGTAAACACAGGGCAAGAGATTTGTTGTATTTCAACCCAGAACTATTTCCCATTTTTCAAATAAACTAATGGGACAGAAATATGACTGGGAAGATAAATTAGAATTTACTAAAAAGGTGGAGTTTGAATTGTGCCTCAATTTAAAACTTGATAATTAAGAAGAGAAAATACCAAGTCAATGTGATATTCCAGTTAGACAGACCAGTAAAGGGTAAGATTCTAAAATGGTGAAACGGAGTGCGGAGGAGAAGAGTGTAGCCAGGTGAAAACACGATCATAACAAGAAATTTGAACTCAATCCTGTAGCCCAGTAGTTTACAAAATTTAGTATGCAACAGCATCACCTGGAGAAGTTGTTAAAAGAAAGACTGTGTGGCTCCAGCATCAGAGTTTTGGATTCAGAAACAGTTGACTGGACCTAAGAAGCTGCATTTCTAAAAAGTTCCCAGGTGATGGTTCTGGAATGACACTTTTGAGAAGCACTGCTCTTGTCAAAGTAGACAGTGGGAAATGTCTGTGAAGAAAGTGTTATTATCTGATCTACTCTTTACGAAGATCAATCTAGTGGCAACATCAAGAATGGATTGAAAGGAGATAGCTGTGAGTTGGAAGGCCACTTGCAGAGTTCTTAAACATAGCAGAGGTGAAGAAAAAACATGGCAAAGGATAGGAAAAAGAAATGAGTGGAAATTATAGAGGTAGAAACAACAGGATGGAGAGGTTGATCAGAAGGGAGAAATGAAGGAGAAGTCAAGATGGCTGTGAGGTTTCAAACCAAGATTCCCGAGATGATTGTGACATCATTAATGGAAATAAGGAGCAGAAGCAGGTTCCAGGTAGAAGACGAACAGTGTGGTTGGGGTAGAAGACTTCTTTGTCATCCTACATCTTTATTACAGGTGTGTATGCAACAGAACGTTATTGCTTTTGGTGTCTGGTCTGTGCAACAAAAGCACTTCCGTGTATCTTTTTCATATTATGATCTCTGCTGGGCATTCAAGTCCCCTTGAGTTAGAGAAAAATTCAAAGGAAATGGGAATGAAGTCTGTTGTGTACTTTAATACATTTTTGCTTTCTTTCATATGAATATCATCGCACAGATTAACTGTCTACTTGACTAACTTCTTGTAGAGATGGTGGGGGGAAATTAAATACACACCATTTACATATTGCTCCTTGAAGTGAATTTCTAAGAATTTAAAAAAGAATTAGAGCCATTTTTTAGGGATGCTAAGTTTATTTCTTATCACAGAACAGGTCTCATGAAAGCACATAATATGCTGTACACATATGAGCTTTACACCCACTATTTTTGCATTCATCTGCATTTATATGTGTAATCATATACCTATTATGGTTTCTCATTTTTGTCGTGAGTGTAAAAATAATAGTTCATTTTATTTGTATAGAACTTCATTTACATAGTACAGTAGACTCTTATTTAATCAGTACCCATGGGATTGGTATAATAGATGCCGGATAAATGTATGTTGACTCTCCATTAACCAGAACCCAAGCAAATGGAAAACAAAAACCAAAAAACAAAAAATCCCAACATTTTCCAGTTGCTTGAGAGTTGCTTGCTTGAGTTCCGTTAATGGAGAGTATACTGTATTTTCAAAAACACTATCAGACTTTAGCAAGAATAAAAGTGGTAATAAATTCAGAAACAAACAGGGATTTTTTTGGTCTCTTTTTATGTTTAAAGAGCCTAGAACAGAAAAAAAAATCAAGTATAGGTTTTTCTTGAACTTTAAACTCTACTTTCCAAAGGTTTTGTTGACATGCTCTTAGGTATTCCTTAATAATCATGGCAAGTAGAAATCTATGTGTAGACAGCAGAAAATCACATTGATTCAGACTAGGTGGGAAATGTGGATACATTTATTTGAGGGCTGATAAATTGGAGAGGATGCACTTATATGAAAAATTGAGCTGAACAGTTTTAATATGGACATCTACTAAATTTAAAGCAAATTTAAGCTGCTTCAGTGTTACTTAGCAATTAAAAGATCCTCAAGTGCTGGCTTAAGTGAGATTATCTTCATAGCCTGTTTATTAAACTCTAAACTAGAGGTATCTTCTGGCCTAGCAGATGCTACCTCGTGATAAGATTTACTGCTTGGTTATTGTTGTTTACATAAAACTTTAAGTTCTCAGAGAGCAACAGTTAACTAGTAAATACCTTTAAAGAGGATTATGTAACTTTCCATGGTTCTTCCAGCTTAATATCCTTTCGTTGGCTGCTGTACCAAAAAGCCATAGCTAGGTTCCTTTATATACCCCCTCAAAGACCCTTAGTAGCCACTCCATGACCCTTTCCTTTATATATTTCAAACAAAATATTTGAATTGGGGTGGGGGATGATTTTACAATATTTAGTCTGAGCCACATCTGGAAGCATTCATTGATTCAATTCTTATTTAAACAAACATTTGTAGGGTACTTGCTGTACCCTGGGCACTGCCAGGGCTGGGATAAAGCACTTGATAAAATTACTGCATGTCACATTAAGCAGGGTTCCCTTCCTTTATTCTAAACTGACAGTTTACCTTATTCCCAGTGTATTGTCAAGGGCAAGATGGGACATTTTTCTGAAACCTTAGTTTATGTTTTCAATCTGGTACTGCTGGATATTTTCAAAGCTAAACAGGGCAGTGTTGTAAGTTCCTTTCAGTGATCATTCATTAACGTGTTTTTTTTAAATTCTTCTTTTATCATTCCCTAGTTCTCACATGTAAGTCCTTATCTTTGTGCTTGACAGCAAGGGCCACATTGGCTTATACAGAGACCCACTTGTAATTATGAGAAATAAATATTTACTGTGAAATGTATAAAGCCTGTGCATTATCTTTCTTTACTTCCATTACTGTGCAATAAAATAGTCAATCATATATTCTCCTATTCTATAAATTGGAAAATACTGAATAATTCAACAGCTTTGAAATTTCAGAACTTCATTCAATGGAGGAGCTGTAGTCCCTGATCTCTATTTTAATATGCTGCCAGTTATTGCAAGTCATAATAGCACAATGCAGGGCCCAGAATGAATATCACTCACTCAGTTGTTTCCCTGAATGGCTTCAGGGTATGAAGTAAACTATACTACATCACTGTCCTCATAATGAGATCGTTCTGCTGGATAAACAAGCTCCCTGCAGGCCCTACCTGCTGATAGGACCCAGTGAACCAAATATTTAACACTTCACAAAGGCTCCTCCCTGCCATTCTTCAATATTGCATGCATCATTTTCAAGAGAAAATTTGATGCAAAGAAGGAGAAAATTGAGCTACTGACTCCTGGGTCCGTTGCTACAACCTGGCTTAGCAACAAAGCCTCAATTCAATTTCTGGGCCTGGTGAGATAATAGAAGTTTCAGAGCTCTCAATAAGATTGTGGAAATCTAAATGCTAGTTCTCTCTGACCAATTTACACATGGCATTCAGTGAAACCAGTCCACTCCCAAAAATGACTGCAACAAAATGGAATGTTCATTCATTTGCTTGAAATACTGAAAAAAAAATTGAGTCATGCACAAACAGACAAGCAACAACTTATAGACACAGACAACAGTTTAGTTGGTACCAGAGGGTGATGGTGGGGGGTAGGTAGCAGAGGGTAAAGGAGGTCAAATATACTGTGACAGAAGGAGATTTGACTTTTGGTGCTGAACACGCTATGCAATATATAGATGTTGCATTATAGAATGGTACAGTTGAAACTTATATAATTAACCAATGTCATCCCAGCAAATTTAATAAAAAAAAAAGTTGAGTCACGCAAAAAATGAAAACTTTCCCATTCATGTTTAAAAGGTGACACTGTTGCTTTAAAAACTTCTTGCACTATTAGAATGAGGACTCATGTAGGTAGTATATGAGATTATCCATCTCACCTCATCCTAGATATATGAACTGTATTCCTACACCATTGCATTCTTCTCCATTCAGTGCGCATTCTACTCTTTCCATTCCTGCTTAAAAATCCACAAACAAATAAACAATGGTGATTCTGATGAGATTTTCTCTCATATATGTAGTTTTGCACATTTTTCCTTACATTTCTAAGTATACAGTGATGACTCTGAATAGACATATCTATCTGTACTCCTCTTTGGTGATTTTCAAAACCACCATTCATTTGTTAATCTTGGTGAAGCCCTAAATACAGTGAGTTCTTATTAATGGTGGTTACTAATGGGAACAGGGCTTGCCCATTCATGTATTGTCTCTGTGAATCTTACCTCAACATGCCGGGTCATATGAGTAATTGGGTATATCTGTTCTAATACAAGTAACCTTTATTGCTAATGAAAACATTTTGCTATCATTCATATTTCATTAGTACCCAATGAGAAACCATTTTAACTTGCTAAACTTACACATTCACAAAATAAAAATACGCAAAAAAATGATGCCACATTTTCTCTCTCCCTGAGCATTTTCATGTAACAGATAAGTCAAAAATCTAACCAAAAATCTAATGTTAAAAATCAATCAATTCTATTTGAAGAAAGCTAAATGAGAACAAATTATCTTATAATAATGGCAAAATATTATGCATTAATAGGTTAAAGAGAGGTTTTTATCTCAAATCCATGTATATTTGCAAATGCAAAAATACATCACTTGTTATTTTGAATTTCAGCACAAAAAATATCATTCATATATATGGAGGGAGGGAGGGGGAGGAAGAGAGAACCATCGCCATGTTCCATATGAAATGCAATGGCTTTACTTAAACAATTAACCTTGAGAACAGAATCACGTGGCAATACCATGATGAATGTATTTGCTATTTGACTTCCTCCTCGTGGCTTCCCAGCCTAAGATGAGCCAAACACGTGCAACAAAAAGAAAACAAATGAGTAAATCCATGTATTACCTATCTCTTCCAACTTTAAGTCCTTAAGGTTGAAACCTGCTTTTGTGCCAAGTTCAGAAGTGCCTCATTCCCATTTTTTCCCTTAGAATTAGCTTGAGAACTTTTACACTCCATCTAACTTTTGTTCCTTTCTTGACGAGGGCAAGTGCAAAAGATGGGACGATAGGGGAGGTTTTGTGTTCCAGGGATTTGAGTTCTTGGTATATGAAAACAGGCTCTCATTTGTTATGAAAGAAAGGGAGCAATGATTCACTAGAGCTCTGTGAAGGTTCTACTGCCAATTCCCTTGCACCTCTGCACACTTACTTCCATTAGTGGCATGTAGTAGAAGTATATCAGCATTGACAAGTTTACTGAGTTTGGGATCAGCTGGGCCAACGGGGGCCAGCTTGACAGATAAACAAAATCTGCAAATCCTTGGCTCCCTCACAATAAGTTCACCATTTCCGAACTTTAAATAGTTTTAGTAATTCATGTCCACTAATGGCCTCTAATGAATGCACAACCTCTTAAATAAGCTGATAGTTATGTCTTCACATAACTTCATAACCTCACATATCTTCACATGTAAACAAGAAGATAATTCTTTATTGGGCTGTTTAGTCCTAAACATTACATATTATTTTCAATCACAATAGTTACATATTTGTATATTAATTGTTTGTGTTTATTTCACATTCATTTTTTTTTTCATTTAAACACGTATATTCATTCAATGGTAATTTTGAATTGTCTCATTTATTAAAGTATATTTTAAACAAGTAAAAAATGGGGACAAATAGTATTTAAAAAATAACTACTGTTTTCCATAGTGACTTTACCAATTTACATTCCTACCAGCAGTGTATGAAAGTTTCTTATTTTCCACAGCCTCTCTAACACTTGTTATTCCTTGTCTTGTTGATGATAACCATTCTAACAGGTGTGAGGTGGTATCTCATTGTGATGTTGATATGCAATTTCCTACTGGCTAGTGAAGTTGAGCACCTTTTCATGGGAAATACTATAGAGGTTCCTCAAAAAATTAAGAATAAAGTTACTTTATGACCCAGCAATCTCTCCTCTGGGTATCTACCTGAAAATTTTGAAAACATTCATTTGTAAAGATGTATGTACCTCTATGTTAATTGTAGTGTTGTTCATGGCAATCAAGACATGGAAACAACCAAAGTGTCCTTCAAGAGACAACTGGATAAAGAAGCTGTGGTATATATACACAATGGAATATTACTCATCCATAAGAAAAGATGAAATAGGTTAGTAAAAATTACATAGGTTCCAGGTATACACTTCTACAACACACTATCAATGTGGCACAATATGTGTTCACCACCCAGTCACATCTTTTTTCCAACACCACCGATGTCACCCAAATAAATTTAACAATAAAAAATAAAACAAAAAAATAAAATAAAAAAATGAAATATTGTCATTTTTAACACCATGAATGAATCTTGAGAATGTAGTGCTAAATGAGATAAACCCAGATGGAAAAAGTCAAGAACCATATGATTTCACTCATATGTGGGATATAAAATTGAAAGCAACAAACAAACAAACACTCACAGACAACCGTACACTGGTTACTAGATGGAAAGGGGAGTAAGGGCTAGGGGTGTAGAAATGGGTAAAGGGGATCAAATACATGGTGATGGAAGGAAACTTGACTGGGTGGTGAACACACAATGCAATCAATAGGCAATGTATTACAAAATTGTACACTTGAAATCTATATAATTTTATTAATTAATATCATACCAATAAATGTAATAAAATTAAAAAATTAAAATGTTTGAAGTAAAAAAAGATAACTACTAGCAACAATATCAATTTGATCACAAATTTGTTTGTACATTCTCCAAAAGGAGATAAAATATATATATTCAAAACTTGATTCTATGATACAGATTCTCTTTGATATTTGACCTCATTATGATGTATATACCAATTATTTTCTCTTATATATAAATATAATTATATACTGAATTCCAGTGCTATATTGTGGAAAGTCCTCAATACAGTTACATTCTTTCTCTACGGTCCTACTTTGCTAGTTGATTATTATAGAATGCAAAGGAACAAGTGCCAAATTAAGTAACAGAAAATAAAAATATCAACAACTGAAAATAAAAGCTACACTTTGGGGTCAACCTAGTTAAATATATTCTTTGCATATGCAGCATTAATGAATATATAACATTTCTGAAAAACTACTACACTGTAGTTCATTTCTAATTGAAGAGCTAAGATTTACAGACGTATATTAATTCATGATTATTTAAACTTCTCTGCATAATCGAAAAGTATGCAGCTTAGACTCCATTAAATACACTTTAAATAATAGGTAGAAACAGAGTTCAACAATAGAAAAAAATCAATGAAAGCAAAAATTAGTTTTTTTGAATAGATCAATAAAATCGATAATGCTCTAGCAAGGTTAACCAAGAAATAGAGTTGATTAAAAAGACTGCAGTGTAATAACTAGCTAGCTTTGTTTGTATTTTATAAACAGGTAAATATACAATAATTGACAATCAAGTTACTAAGAACAGAGTGTATTTTTTAAATACTTAGGTCAAGGTTATAATAATACATTTAATAATACATTAAAATGATAAATTAATATATTTATAGGAAATAAATATTATAATATATTATATTATATTCATACTCTTTATAGGAGTCTATTGCAAAGTATCTAATAGCACCAAAAGAAAGCAAAACACCCTAAATCAGGCCTGTCCAACCTGCGGCACAGGATGGCTTTGGATGTGACCTAACACAAATTCTTAAAACACTATGAAATTTTTTGTGACCTTTCTTTAGCTTATCAGCTATCATTAGTGTTAGTGTATTTTACATTTGGCCCAAACAATTCTTCTTCTTCCAGTGTGGCCCAGGGAAGCCAAAAGGTTAGATACCACTGCCCTGAATCTTTCTTTGCCTTCCATGCTTCCATTTCTGAGAATGCTCACTTAGAGATGGAACTGTAAAGCAATTCTAGTCTGTAACCACAGATGGCTTCAGAACTCTCATAGAAGAACAGTGTATCAAACTCTACCCCCTACCCCTGGGCTTGAGTCTCCCAGTGCTTCACTACTGAAAAAGCATATTACTTATAGAAAATTCAGGTACACAAAAATGCTAACATATTCCAGAGACTGTGGAGGAGAATATGCCCTCCCACAAAGTTCTTAAATGAAGAAAATTCTGATTCTTGCCTTTACAAAAATCATAGTTAAGCTTAGGAGGGGAAAGGTATATTGTGCATTTTTTTGAATCTACTAAATTTGGGGGTGAATTTGTGTTGACAATGTCAACATCAAATATAATAATATACTATGAGCACTAAAATACCATGTGCAAAGGATAAAAAGGAAATTTTATCAATTTCATGAATGTGTATAAAGGGAAAGTACTAGGGCTGTCTGGAAAAAATCCAGCCATAGATGGCTCTATTTTTCACATTACATGGCTGGATGCTTTTCGGACAGCCCTTGTATGTGTATACATGTGTCTAAAGTAAACTTAACCCATGTGTAATTAATGAATTTGGAAGATTTTAGAAAACCTGAACAACATATTTCCTAGTGGTCCCTAATTGGGGGGCTGGAATATATCAGAACACTTTTAATTTGGACATTTTTAACTTTAAATCAAAGAGCACATTGCCTATTTTCACCTTGCTGAGAAAGAGAGATAGAGAGAATGAGACAGAGAGAAGCTGCAAGTCAGAATTTGAGTTGAGCAGCATGGTGGATAACGGTACCATTTACTAACTTGAGGAGAGTTCTTCTGAAGGAAGAATATGGGAGCTCCCTGGTGGTGTAGTGGCTAGCGGTGCTCTTAACGCTGTGGCCTGGGTTCCATCCCCGCTCAGGGAACTACCCCAATAAATAAATAAATAAATAAATAAATAAGTAAAATTTTAAAATGAAGGAAGAATATATCACCAAGGAAGATCATGAATTTAGCCTGATGTGGGTTGGGTTGCAGCTCTTTTGAAAATTTAGAAGGAAGTGTTTGTAAAGAGCCCAAAGGGCTATCTTTTGGCTCCGAATTTATCCCCCAATAAATAATTCATACATTGAAGATGCTGCCTGCATACAGATGGTTATAGTTAAAATGCCAATACAATCTGAAAGGTAACAATGGGGAATAATGGAGGAACATGCATATCGAGCCCTGACAGCCGTAGTTAGGAAGGTCCATTTCAAGTTGAAATAAACAGTTTGAGGTACCTAAGTGAAATAAAGTTTTATTTATTCATTATATTGTATGCCATTATATAATTTAACTATTTACAGGTATTTTTATTCCAACTACAAAAATTAGCTGTATACATAGAGTAACAGTAGTTATAATACAATAAATAAATAAATCTAAAATAATAGGATATTATGGACAATATTTTTTATCTTTGTCAACATCCTTTAATCTTGGGACTGCATTTATATTTGTGTATAGACACACACACACACATCTTCTTTCACGACATGCACTTTTGGAGGAGCATTATCCATTTAAGCACATTTTTTCTTTTGCTTTTCTCCAGATTGATCTCTTAGTGACATTCATGTTAAGTCAAAAGGGTAATTGTATTTTTGACCTGCAGATAGATTGAAAAATCAAGGAGTCTCAAGTCTTAACTTAATGTCTATGTCCTGGAATGTAGCAAAAGGCTGAAGGACCAAATGGAATATAAAGCGTGTCACCCTTCCACTCAGTTTTCTTACATACAGTCTGGTAAATTGGGTTAGGAGGCTGTTTGCTTGTTCTTGCCTATCCCACTAACGTTAGTCCAGGAGAGCTTTATCCTCAGCTAGCTCTTTAAACTTTATGTCAGTTTTAACCATTTGTGCTTCACTTTTCCGTTTCCTCTACCATATGGTAAAGTAAATTACCCCAAGAATTTAAATCCTAATTAGAATGAATTGAGACAAAGAAGTAGAAAATAAGGAGTCATTATAATAATTACAACTGTCCACCAAAGTATAATAATAGACTCTATCTATGTCTCAAGAGTTATGTCTCATGGAAGTATTCAAAAAAAAGGGGGAAAGAGAGAAAAGGCTGGATGAATAACTGGTTAGATGATGAGGGCTATGGTTCCCAGACTTTTGAAGTTCTGATAGTCATAAAATTTAAAATAAAATAATGGGAGGGTGCGTGGGCCAAGTTAAGATTGCCACCTTTATATGGCCGAGAAAGTATTTGTAAACAAAACAAAATAAAGCAGAAATACAACCTTTATCTACTGGCATTATCAAATAAACTAAAGAACAAGTTAATAGCAAAATGGAATATAAAACAACATTAGCATAGAACTATCGGCCTTTAAATGTAGTTTAAAAAAATCACCATAATACTTCTTGTAGTTCCAGGAACCAGTTTAAAATCTCAATCTCTCTCTCTCTCTCTCTCTCTCTTTCTCTCTCTTTCCAGTGGCAGTCAGAAAGCTGTGGTATATTTGGGAAGCACCACATGAATTCTTGGATTCCTATACGGATTCTTTTGCCACCAACCAGAATAAGTACTTAATTAGCTTATATTTTGTGGGAGTTTACTATATGTAAGACACTACAAAAATAATTTAGATTCAGTTAATCATCAATACAATCATTGGAATGGAAAGGTCATTTACATCTTCCATTTTCCAGGTGAGGAAATAAGACTTTCAAGGGTCACAGTACAAAAAAGTATTGTGCCAGAGAGAGTCATTCTGATCTGCCTGAGTCAAAATGCAAACGCTTCTTTATCCACTCATCTATCAATGGACACTTAGGTTGCTTCCATATCCTGCATGTTGCAAATAATGCTGCAATGAATGTAGTGGTGCAAATAGCTTTACAAAGGACTGTTTTCATTTCTTTGGAATAATACCAAGAAATAGAACTGCTGGATCCTACAGGTGAAATAGATGAAGGGGAGTCACAGATACAAACTTCCCATTATGAAATAAATAAGTCACTGGAATGTAATGTACAGCATAGGGAATACAGTCAATAATACTATAAGAATTGTATATGGTGACTAGACTTATGGTGATGACCATTTCGAAAAATATATAAATGTCAAATCACTGTTATATATTTAAAAAAAAATTATATGTCAACTAGACTTCAATAAAAAAGGCATACTATTAATTCCCAGTCTGTAAGTTGTCTTTTGTTAATGTAAATGTAGTTCTTATAGAAATCAGACCATTATACAGTAGCTCTTTTCTCTTCATTTCAGTTTTTATATACTATGAACAATAATGATATGCAGATAACTTAACATCTCTGTTTTGGTTTCTGCTATTGTCTGTGTTGCTGTTTTCCTGGATCAAATAAGAAAACAAATTCTCCAAATGGAATATCCCAAAATCAGCAGTGCAAGTTAATTTTTAAGAAACGTTTTCTTGGCAATACAGTGGCATTTGATTTTAATTACAGCTTACTCAAAAACATGCATTTCACTTTGACATTTATTAATCAATATTTTACTGGCTACCCTCATTAGAATTCCTCTAATGAGAAATGCAACATGCAAAATGATCCATGATACCACGGGTAGGTTATATTTCAAAAGAAGCCATAACCTCAATTTTCTGTTCATTTCCCACAGTAATACAGGCAATCTTAAGCATATGACTATATATTGATATATAGATCATATGAGAATTTCCAGTAGCAATACAATTTTGAACTTTGATTTCCTAGTTATAAGTTTTATAGAAACAATTACATTTAAAATCATGATTAATCTTACATTGTTTTTAAAAATATTCTGATACAGATTAATTTAGCTAAAGAGAACAGCATCTAAAAACATCAAATTCTGTGTGTTAAAATCTGTGCCAACTTGAATATATACAAAATACCTAAATGTAGATTTAGCACCTAAGTTATAAATAACAGTGGCTTAAAAAATATAACATTTATTTTATGATACAGCAAATATTTTATACTGTTTCTGCTATAAATTTGACCATGAAGTCAGGTTATAGAAAATCATAATGTGCATTTTTTAAACCAATTTACTTTTACTCCAAATTAAAATGTACTGACTACTCAGTTTAGAAACAGTAGAAACATTTTTCTAAAATGAGCTCAGAAAGTGTGGGATCGTTTGTCAAACAACGCTTCAACCAGAATTCATGACTGTAAGGTGGGTTTGATCTGTACTTTTTGTTAGAAATAGAAAAGGCTTACACCATAAACCCCTTGAAGAGCTGCCAAATTAGGGTCATGGAAGTCTAAGCCTAGAGCTGAGCGCAAAGAAAATCCAATTTGAGTCTGACAAAGAGAAGCTGAGCTCTAATATGTGTAAACATATGGGGTGGGTGGTGAGGGAGAAGAAACACATTCTTTGATATTTACCATTAGTATATCGCCAATGGTGTTATGACAACAAGTTACTCCTTAGTTTGCATCTCTGAATTTATTAAATCCCATATTTAGAAGATGGCATTTGTGCCATGACCAGCAGACTTAGTTTAATAAAAATATGCCATTTGCAAACCTGACATCCACTTCCACTATATCTTATAATAGGAAGGAAACCCAAAAAGAACATCTGAAATTGTGCCCACATGTGTTTATTATTTGCTCTTAATATAGCCCATAAATGCTAATAACTTCTCTGTGGGGGAAATATTACTACAATTAGAGCACTTGATTTCAAACAGGGCACATAGATTTAGGAGCAATTTAATTTCTAAAAAGAAATAATGTTGGCTTTGTTACATTTGACTACTTAAGTCAAACAAATCTTATAGCAATGCCTGATTTGTAAAAATCAAATATCAGGGGGCAGAGTGAACCCCTCTCCCATGTGAGTTAGGTGAACAATGTTGTATAAAATGAGTTAAAACTTCAAGGATGTTATGGAATTTAAAACTAAAGCACCACACAGAGAAACATGAAGGTATCATGATCTTAAATCTTGGGGTAAAGTTTTAATCTTCTTTCCTTTTGTGAATTGAAAATTAGTTCAAGCTGTCCTTCTTTACCTAACAGTATTCACTGTTATTCATTAATTCTTAAAAACAAAAACATGGCACAAAGAAAATTCTTTTCAGGGTAATTACACACAGGTTTTCTGTCACTTGCTGTAAGTCTCGTGTACTTCATATTGCTAAAAAAGAATTGTTTCCCCTAAATTTGCTCTTCTGCATAAAGTTCTATCATTGAAAATTGACATAGGGCACAAGAACTATTCTGAAATTGACCCTTAAATGATTTGGGAAAACCCCAGTTCAAGGACTGAATTTAAATGCTGGGTATAATAAAGGCTTTCACAAGTTCTGTCAAAGGAATTTCTGTTCTATTAAAACAACTGAAGGATACATTCCTTTCTAGAAATATTTCTATCCTTCTCCATCACCATTAAGCATACTGGTCTCAAAATAAATTCCCCTGGGACTAATTTTCCTTATAAAAATTACAGCCAGAGAAGTCATAACAACATGTTATCATAAAATAAACCATGAAGCTCTCTGCAAAGGAATAGTAAGTCAGCACTCTAGCAGTGAAAACTTGGCAGTGAAAACGTATCCCCTGAGGAATTGTGAGAAATTTTGATGGGATTAAAACGCGCTGCATGACATATGGTATATATTTTTAACACATATAATAGGAGAAATAAATTGGAAGAAGCATCTAAGCATTAATCCCATAACTCCCACATCTCGTCCCATCGGTTAGGGATTTATCTCTTTCAGTTTGTCATGGTAATGTAAGCATGAAAGGATCATTCCTACCTTCTCAAATTCAACTTTAGAGAGGATAAAATGTCACTATTATTTATCGGCATCATTTCAGATGCTGCTTTTATACAGAACAGAAAGATGTAAATAGGTAACTTAGCAACTTCAACCCACAGACTATTGAACTGAAATCAGTTTTAATAATATTTCTTATAGGGGCTAATATCTTTCCATGCACTGAAATGATGTAGTGCATTGGGGCACGTTTTGCCAAAAACAAACAAACAAAAAAAACCAAAACCAAACAAACCAAAAAAAACCAAAACAAAAAACAAAACAAAACAAAAACTTTTACTTCTGAATAACTTGGTGCTAACAATTTAACTAGATAAACTGCAAAAATTTTCAGAAAGATGCTATGCTTGTTCTTCTAAAAAGAGAAAATAAAAAGCAAAACTGCATTTTGCTCTGTTTTCAAAGTATTTCTGTAAGTTGTTCAAACTTTATTTTATATGTTGCAAAAATGTAACTCTCTGCCTCTTCTGAATTTATTACCCTCATGTTTCGTTCAATTAATAATTTACACTAGTGGGAGGAGGTAAAGAAACAGAGAAATTCTCCCACATTTATCATTATAGGGCCAATATACACCACATATAAACATACATTAGATTTATATTACATGTATGGACAGGAACTCAATCAAACTTGCTAAGGTCTCTTCAATGTTGTTTTCAGGATTAAATGAGTTAAGCCAGGCAAATAATTATCATAATATCTAGCATATTATAATTTGCCAATAAATGTTAACTATCATCCTATCATCACCATCATTATCACCACCACCACCACCACCATCATCATCATCTATGCAAACAAGGCCTTGTGGAACTGAGCTTAACACAAGAGAGATTACTTCTGGGTAAAAGGCCCAGTGTTGAGCATGCTGAATATTTGTGACCAAGCTATCAAGCTATCAGAATATTTATCATTGTGTTACAAGGTCACCCTTATCTTTATTGTCCTAAGGCTTTAGAATAAAAGAGTTGGGTGGAGTTTAGTGAAACCAAACCACATCAATAGTCAGTGCATTGTCAACTTGTTGTATAATAAGTTCACCACCTAATGTGACTTCTTGTAAGCAGCCAGAAACTGTTAGTGAAAAGAATAAATTAATTCATCAGTTAATCCAACAATATATTTTAAAAGGAAGAATATGTGGTCTTTTAAAGTAAAATGTAGGAATTTTTTTAAAAAAGAAGAGATTAAAAATAATTAAAAGTTTATTTGAGAAATTTTATTGGGTTGATGTGGGAATAGCTATGCTGGGAGTCATGTGAGACCGTTCAAAGGTCATGAATCAGTTTCTGGAACACATGTAGGAACTTAATAAAAATTTGAAGAAGAAAGGAAGGGAAGGAAGGATGATTCAGTTAAGTGATTACATGGGTCATGAAGAAGAGGGAGAAGAAAATATTGAAAATAATTTTATTTTTCCCTCTAAGTAACAATGGAATACAGAATCCTGCTCTAACTGGGAAACTAAATAGCTTTAGAGAGCAAACTTGAGTGTTACACACACACACACACACACACACACACACACACACTCTACTCTCTCTCTCTCTCTCTCTCACTCAAACACCCCCCCCCAATATCTTAGTTTTTGAAAATTGAAAAGGTTAACTTCATTTCTTTAAAAAAAAGCAGTGTTCTTCCAATAAAAACATCTTCAATATATTTTTTACTCTAATGACATAATCTCAGAGGGCATTAAGTTCTTGTCTGTAAAAACCCGAGATTCATTTTCAGAAATTAAAAATACGATGAACTGGGAAATTATACTTTTATTATTCTCCATATGAGGATGAAAAATGAACAGCAGTCAAATCAGACATATATCAACACACACTTTTATTTTTAAGAGTAATTCCTAGTTTCAGGCTTTCTCCTCAGACATGATATTTTAGATTAAAATATCAATTGCATCTTTTGTGGTTTCACAGCAGCATAATATCTTGACTCCTGTCACTGTCGAGCTGCCAACATCAATTTTATATTTATTTCAAGGTGACTTTGGAATATTTCATCTGTCTTATATATGATTATTCTGCTTCCATTTAAATGTTTTGACTTGTTACCAAGTCTCATCATATGACTAGTCTACCATATAAATGTATACACCTTGAACTAGAATATTTCTTTTTTCCATGAACATAATCTTATAACTGTCCTATAGTTATAAACATTTAAAACTTGATTTCTTTCTCTCTGTGTGTGTGTGTGTGTCTCTCTCTCTTTCTCTCTCTTACACACACACACACACACACAGACACATGCCTAGAAACATTGGTACATCATTTATTATTAAACATTGGTATATTCCATTTTGCAATGTATATGATAATCCTTTCATATAAGATGTATCTTGATAGAATATCATGCCCATAAATATACATTGTAAATATAAATTGCAGCTTGAAAAGATTAAATTTATAAAAATGGTGGCATTTGTTCTATTTATTCCTTGCTTACTAAGAGAAGACCCTGCATCTTTTCGTAGGAAATACATTCAATATAAGAAGCTAGTCTTAAATAGTTACAGAGATGTAAAGTACAGCACAGGGAATAGAGTCAATAATATTTTAATAACTATGTATGGTGCCAGGTGGGTACTAGACTAATCACAGGGATCACTTTGTAAATCATATAAATGTCTAACCACTAGGCTGTTCAGTTGAAACTAATATAAAATAATATTGAAGGTCAACTATAGTTGAAAATTAAAAAAAGAAGCTAGTCTTTGTTCAGATTCATTTAAATTTTTAGTTCTTCAGCTGTTGGATTTCTTTTCCTCCAGTGTCTCTGTGCTCATGGTAAACTCTGGATAAACACACATGAATCTATCTCCCTACTTCTGACCTTTTACATCTAGCCGAAGCTCAACTACATTTTCCCACTGTAGGTGACAGTTTGATCAACCTACATTCTAAATCACCCACTAAATACAATCCCAACTGTTTTCTATACAACAATTTTAAATACAATTATCATTGACACCATATATTCAATATGTTTTTTGCACCCATTTACTTTTCACCTTTTTGCCATTTTTCACGTCTCCTAAAGCCTTCACCCACACCTTAAATCCATGACTTCGAGAGTTTTAATGGTTTGTTTGTTATCAATAGCAGCTTCAACCACCACGGGAATTGAACCTGTAATCTTCTGATTTAAAGGCAGGTACCTCATGATGCACTGTAGAATTGTACACCTGGAACTTACATAATTCTTGTTAACCAATAAGTCTAACAATAAAAGAAATCATAACTTTACTCTTACTCCTTAATAAAGATCGTGGTGGCTCTCATCTGAATTTTCTCATCACCTGACTGGACTCATCTATTGTAATTACCAAATACTTCAGTCACTAACAATGTTAAATTCAAATGCTTATAAGCATTTGGATACAGCCAATCCTCTCAGTGCTCTTAGTTTCCTCCTGTGTAAAATGGAAATAATAATGACAACTGGCATAAGAAAATAAGTTCTGTACTTAGCCTTTAAGATACACATTGTGTCAGAGCATGGAAAGAGTATTTAGCATCTGAGAAAAGAAAGCCTCTTCAATAAATGGTGCTGGGAACATTGCAAAGCCACATGCAAAAGAATAAAACTGTGCTGCTGTTTGTCGCCATGCATAAAAATTAACTCAACATGGATCAAAGACCCAAATATAAGACCTGAAGCAATAAAATACATTGAAAAAAAGAAAGTACTAAACATATGGACCTTGGTCTTAGAGAGGATTTTATCACTTTAACCTTAAAGGCAAGGAATTAAAAGCAAAAGTAAATGCATGGGAGTGTATCAAACTAAAAAACTTCTGCACAGCAAAAGAAACCACCAACAAAGCAAACACACAGCCAATCAAATGGAGCAAAATATTTGCAAACAAGGCCTCTGATAAGAGGCTAATATGTAAACTATATAAAGAACTCATACAACTCAACAACTAAAAAGTGGGCAGAGGACCTGAACAGACTCTTAACTCATGAAGACATACAAATGACCAACAGATACATAAAAAAATGCTCAACCTCACTAGCTATTAGGAAAATGCAAATAAAAACCACAATGAGATACCACCTCACACCTGTTAGAAGGGTTATTATCAACAAGACAAATAATATTAAGTGTTGGAGAGGTTGTGGAGGAAAGGAACCCTCATACATTGCTGCTGGGAATGTAAATTGGTACAGGCACTATGGAAAACAATATGGAGATTCCTCAAAAAATTAAGAATAGAGATACTATATAACCCAGCAATTACTCTTCTGGATATCTACCCCAAATTTTTGAAAACATTTATTTGTAAATATATATGTACCCCTGTTTTCATTGCAGCATTATTTACAGTGTCCAAGATATGGAAACAACCAAAGTTTCCATTGATAGATGACTGGATAAAGAAGCTGTGGTACATATACACAATGGAATATTACTCAGCTATAACAAAAGATGAAATATTGCCATTTGTGACATGAGTGGATCTTGAGACTATCATAATAAGGGAAATGTCAGATGGAAAAAGTTGAGAATCATATGATTTCACTCATATGTGGGATATAAAACTGAAAGCAACAAAGAAAGAAAAACTCATGGACACAGTCAATAGTTTAGTGGTTATCTGAGTGTAAAGAGGGAAGGGGTAGAAGGAAGAGGGGGACCCAAGCACATGGTGATGGAAAGAGAACTGACTCTGGGTGGTGAACATATAATGCAACACATAGACGATGCACTGTAGAACTGTACACCTGGAACATATGTAATTTTTGCTAACCAATGTCACCCCAATTAATTTAACAATAAAAAATTAAATTAAAAGCAACAAATGAACAAACAAGGCAAAAAAATAAATAAAAACTCATAGACACAACAGTATAGTGGTTACTAGATGGAAAGGGGGAGGGGGTAGAAAAGGTAAAGGGGGTCAAATATGTGGTGACAGAAGGACATTTAACTCTGGGTGCTGAACACACAATACAGTCAATAAACAGGTGATGTACTATAGAATTATACGCTTGAAACCTACATAATGTTATCAACCAATATAACCCCAATACATTTAATAAATTCTTTTACTTTAAAAATTCACTTTACAAATTCAAATAACATGATGAATATTCAACTCTATCAAAATACATATTATCTTGTTCTATACACCATTAAACCAGTAGTTTGCCAACCTTTGCAAAAGAAAAAGAATGACACGAATCTCATCAGGTTGTGGTTCAAATTAAATGAGGAGTTTATGTAAAATGCTTCTATTGGTTCCTGTCACAATATAAGATACAGGAGAGAGAGAGAGAGAGAGAATGTTTTTAATATTAATTACTAATTACTTTAGGATTCCTAACAAGTATCCATAGACAACATATTTTTCATTGACATGCTTGTATTATATACATTCTTTTGCTTTATCTCCTGACTTTTGTTATGCAAACGTTAACATTCTA
>PVJL010007100.1:0-82620 GCA_004026885.1 Lyroderma lyra | reverse complement strand
CCCAACTCACTCCCACACAATTTGGGGGTGATCATGGAGGAGGCAAATTTCTTTTATCTGAATTTAGTTTTCCAAGAAAGCATCTTATTTGTCAATCTGTTGTGAATGCCCCTGAAATGAGTCTCTAAAACATTTTGTCTTAAGCCTGTAATGTTTATTTCTTGCCTACTCCCCGCTCCAAGTGGTACGGCTCGCACGACGCTCCACCTTCCAGCTACTTTCAGTCTGAGTCCTTCGCTAGGTAGGCTACACGGCGGCGGAGACGATACCATCTATGACTAATAAATAGGGGGACTCTAACCACCGTCGGGTTGCCCTATTACGCTTCGATCACCTCCTGCATCTCTTGCTCGAACCGTGGGCACAAACCCCAGATACAGTGGTGTGACGACTGCTCCCGGCACCATGGAAGGCGCGCCATGCGGGTAAGGGAAGGCTGCACTTGGTACGGTCCACGCCGCGCCCCGCGCTGCCGGAAGTGAGGTGTCGCACCCCCGAAGTTCCGGCTCGCAGGAGGTGGGGAGTGTTGTTAACCGGAGCCGCCTCCGTAGTCGCGGAGATTGAGCGGGCTCGCGGCGCTGGGCTCCTGGTGAGTAAGTCGGCGTCGGCCCGGGTTGTGGCTGGAGTCGGGACCTGGCCCTTCCCCTTGCGGTCTCCGGGGTTCGGCGCACTTCTCAGTCCCGCCGCCTGCTTTCGGCCTGTCAGCTGGCCGTAGACCTCAGGCGCCCGCTTCCTGAGGCTGGGCCCCGCCTGCGACGCTGGTAGTGCCAGGCGCTTACAGGTGCGCGACCCGGATTCCTCTCAGTCCCGCCACTACATCCTGTCGATCGGCCATCCCTCTGGTGCCTCTAGTTGACATTGCCCCAGGGGTTGGGGGCTCCAGGGTTCCAGACTGACGTACTCCGCCCGCTCCCGCGCGGCGCGCGTTGGAGCTGCCCACCCTGGCAGAGCTGTCACTGGCGCTGTCGCCTCCCCGGTTGCGCCCTCCAGCGCCTTGGCTTCTCCCAGCCCAAGCCGCACGTTCCCGCCTCTGAGATTTCTTTTGCATCGCATCACATCATCTTTACTTTAGGGTTAGTGGTAGCATTTCTCCCCCCTCCAACATTGCTGCCTTTGCTCATGCCTCCCTAGGGGCAGCGGCTTGGCAGGCTGCGAGGAAAGAGCCCTAGATTTGAAACAACACTGACCCAGGCTCCAGGCCTTGCGTCAGTGTGATCACTTAACCCCTTTGAGTCTCAGTTTTCTTATTTGTAAAAAAGCAGAGTATACGCTTTTCTTGATGTGATGACTGGGAGGGGTGAAATAAGGTGGGTTTTGTAGTCGTCGTTCTGTTCACCGACTGCGTTTCAGGCATCAGCTAGGTTTGCACCTATGGGCATCACACGAGTTTTCTTCCCTCTCCCCATGCAGGTCTCCAGGCCAGGGCAATGTTCCGCACCGCAGTAATGATGGCGGCCAGCCTGGCGCTGACCGGGGCCGTGGTGGCTCATGCCTACTACCTCAAGCACCAGTTCTACCCCACTGTGGTGTACCTGACCAAATCAAGCCCCAGCATGGCAGTGAGTTGAGGGTTCTAGAGGGAGGGACTCTGGGAGGGAAGGAGGAGGTTGCTTGAGTCGGGTGGGGCCAGAGGTAAGGTCAGTAGGAGAGCAGTGAAGTAGCCACCAACTGCCCAACTTTGAATAAACTGCGATGGGAATGTGGGGAGGTTCCTGAATGATGAGCCCCCCGTAGATCAAAGCCAATAGTCACCTCCAACAATAGCCTCTCTTTACTCCTAGGTCCTGTACATCCAGGCCTTCGTCCTTGTCTTCCTCTTGGGCAAGGTGATGGGCAAGGTGTTCTTTGGACAGCTGAGGGCAGCAGAGATGGAGGTAAGATGTTCGTGGCCCCAAAGGTGAGGCCCAGGAAGCTGGGCAAGCAGGATGTCTGAGTTTCACACCATTCCTTGCCCAACCCCCAGCACCTTCTGGAACGTTCCTGGTATGCTGTCACGGAGACTTGTCTGGCCTTCACCGTCTTTCGGGATGACTTCAGTCCGCGCTTTGTTGCGCTCTTCACTCTCCTTCTCTTCCTCAAGTGTTTTCACTGGCTGGCTGAGGACCGTGTGGACTTTGTAAGTCAAGTCTGGAGCAGACAGAAGTCAGGGAGTGGCTGGTGGGTAGGCTTGTTAAGGGCTGGGATGGGGATGTGGGGTGAGCCCCAGCCTTCCTGATGGGCCCCTTCTCTGCTCTGCCTCAGATGGAACGCAGCCCCAATATCTCCTGGCTCTTTCACTGCCGCATTATCTGTGAGTGAGACCCAAGCAAGGGGAGAGGAGGGAGCCGGAGGGAGTCAAGGCATCATGGAGGATTGGAACATGAAAAGTCACTGACCATGGACTTGTACCCTAGAGCACAGGCTGCCTCCTTGGCCCACAGCTGTACAGGAAAGATAATTTAGGAAGTTAATTTGCATAGGCTCAGCCCTGTTCCACTCCAAAGCTTCTCAGCCGCCTGGCCCCTTAGCTCTTTGCCTCCTCACCTGGAGTTTGGGCCACCCCAGTGCCCCCTTAAGCAGAATTGGAGTTCCCAGGGGGCCGGGTTCAGTGGAGTGTGCCCCCTTGACTAGATGGCTAGGGCCATGGCAGGCTTGAGGGTGGGAGCTGTCTTAAAGCAGGAAGTGGCTGCCTGGCCCTGAGCTGACCTCACCAACCCCCCATTTGGGGGGTCCCCACAGCCCTTATGTTCCTCCTGGGTATCCTGGACTTCCTCTTCGTCAGCCATGCCTATCACAGCATCCTGACCCGTGGGGCCTCTGTGCAGCTGGTGTTTGGCTTTGAGGTAAAACTGGCTTGGGAGGTTGGGAGGACAAGCCAGAAGTGGCACTGCATGTGCCTTGAATAACCCAACAAACCCTTTCTGAGCACCTGCTCTGGGTGCGAGCCACCAAGGAGCAGCCATCAGTCAGTCCCAGCCCTCTACACACTCACTCCTGGGAGAATGGGGAAGGCACAGAAAGAAGAAAGAGGCACCTGTGGAGGAGGAGCCCTGATCTGGTGGTCAGGGAAGGCTTACTGGAAGCTGATGCCAGAGGAGCTGTTGGGAGACAGAAAGATTAGCTTGATGGACAACTGGGGAGGTGTGTCCCTGGCAGAGGAAGAATGTGTTCATTGACAATAGCTCACATTTGTCAAGTGCTTACTGTATGCCAGGCCCTGTGCTGAGCACTTGATCTGCTGATTAAGAACAACTGTTATAAAGGAACAGTGAATTCTGTCATTTTACAGACAGGCAAACTGCAGTTCAGAGCTCTAGTGGGTTGCCGAAAGTCACACCAGCTAGTGAGTGGAGGAGCTTGGAAGACCTTGGTCCTGTTCAAACCTGTGCTGTACCATTGTACCTTGCTGTGCAGAGGCCTGGGGTGGGAGGTGGGTAGCAGTGTGGTTGGAGCAAGGGGGGCTGCATGTTTACATCCCCCACCCCCTCCCTCCAGTATGCCATCCTGATGACTATGGTGCTCACCATCTTCATCAAGTACGTGCTCCATTCCGTGGACCTCCAGAGCGAAAACCCCTGGGACAACAAAGCTGTGTACATGCTCTACACAGAGTTATTTACAGGTGAAAGGAGCCTGGGCCTCCCCTGACCTGGACTAGCATCCCCAGGCCTGCCTCCCAGGCCCTGTGACCTGCTGTCCTCTGCACACACTTTCCCTGCAGGCTTCATCAAGGTTCTCCTATACATGGCTTTCATGACCATCATGATCAAGGTGCACACTTTCCCACTCTTTGCCATCCGGCCTATGTACCTGGCCATGAGGTGAGCCCAGCTATGCCCTGCCACACCCCTGACCCCTATCTGATCCCTTCCCTCCCTCTCCCGACTTTCACTGAAACTATCCTTTCAGGCAGTTCAAGAAAGCTGTGACAGACGCCATCATGTCTCGCCGAGCTATCCGCAACATGAACACACTGTAAGTGGGCCTGTCCTAGATGCTCTCCCAAGCTGTGCCCCAGGTTCCCCTGCCTCCAGCTCTGGTTTTGACATGTCCTTGGCCTGTTGCCATAACCAGGTACCCAGATGCCACCCCAGAGGAACTCCAAGCAATGGACAATGTCTGTATCATCTGTCGAGAAGAGATGGTGACTGGTGCCAAGAGATTGCCCTGCAACCACATTTTCCATACCAGGTCGAAGGGGCCCTGGGGAGTCTGCACATGGGGATGGGCTCTGGAACGCAGGCTCTTTGGGACCTGCTGACCAAAACCTGGTCCTGACCCTCAGCTGCCTACGCTCCTGGTTCCAGCGGCAGCAGACCTGCCCTACTTGCCGTATGGATGTCCTTCGTGCATCACTGCCAACACAGTCACCACCGCCCCCTGAACCTGCGGATCAGGGGCCACCACCTGCCCACCACCCACCACCACTACTGCCCCAGCCCCCCAATTGTGAGTGGCCCCTCACTTGGTCATCTAACACACTGTTAAGTACTTTCCCTGGGCTGCGTGTGGGCAGTACTGAGGGGAGTCCTTGCTCTATAGAAGCCCTGTCTGGGTGGGGGAGGGGTCACAGGAAGCAAGAAAGATGGTTGCAGTCTAGTGATCCATGCTGAGCTCACAGTGGACCTGTAGGGGCAGAGGACATAGCTCCTAATGACTGGTCCCTGCCTATGTTTTGGATCTCTTTCACTTTGGACATTTTCTCACCACTTATCCTCTCTCTGCAGTCCCCCAGGGCCTCCTGCCTCCCTTTCCTCCAGGCATGTTCCCGTTGTGGCCACCCATGGGCCCCTTTCCACCCGTCCCACCTCCCCCCAGCTCAGGAGAGGCTGTGGCCCCCCCGTCCACCAGTGCAGGTGAGCCTTTGGAATACTGTGACAGCCAGGAGGTGGGAGGAATGAAGCAGAGGCCCCATAGCACTCACTGACTTCCTGTTCTTACGCTTTAGCAGCCCTTTCTCGGCCCAGTGGAGCAGCTACAACCACAGCTGCTTCTGCTTCCTCTGCCCCAGCACCTAGCTCTGCTCCCACCTCCGAGGCTGCCCCTGCCCCAGGCTTCCCCTTCCCACCTCCCTGGATGGGCATGCCACTGCCTCCACCCTTTGGTAAGCGGGGCTTCTCTTGGGGTTGTTATGGAGGGTGGGGGATGTCAAGCCCAGGCTGAGCCTAGATCTTTTCTCAGCCTTACCCCCAATGCCTGTGCCTCCTGCTGGCTTTGCTGGGCTGACCCCAGAGGAGCTACGGGCTCTGGAAGGCCACGAACGGCAGCACCTGGAAGCCCGACTGCAGAGCCTGCGTAACATCCACACACTGCTAGATGCCGCCATGCTGCAGATCAATCAGTACCTCACCGTGCTCGCCTCCTTGGGGTATGTGTACATGGGGAACCAGGCTAACCAGCAGGGCCAGGGCTGCTGTGAGGTCCCTCAGCAGTGGTTCTTGGCCTTCTTTCTACCACCCTGTGATACCTATTGATTCAGGCCACTTACTTGTAGGCACACCCAGGGTCTCGGTTTGTGGTGCCTTTTTATCTTCCCACTGTGGCCCTGCCTGTCTGGATCTAAGAATAAGTGAGGATTATTAGAGCTGAGCTTGAATCTTATTTTGTTTTTTTCTAAAGTCAAATTATTCATAATTCTCAGTGTTTCAGTTCATCATTTTGACATAGGGTGACACTGTTACTGGGGATCAGTAACTGATCTGCGACAGCAAAGAAAGTCACTTGGAGCCAGCCTGGCCTAAGTTCAAGTCCTGGTCCCATCACTCACATGCTTTGTGAGCACCATTACCTGACTTGAATAAAGCAGATTCTCATTCCTATTCACAGGTCACATGTACAAAGTGCCTGGCACTCACCAATGACAACACAGGTGTGGAGGGGAGCTTGAATCTGAGGCCTGAGTGCTCTGTTTCATTCAGGGGAGTGTCTTAGTGGGCACCTCATAAGGTAGCTTGGGTGGAGATGCTGCAGTTTAACAGTGAACAGGCCTACAGTCCCTGCCCGCAAGTGCTTTACAGTCAACCTGGTATAGAATCACAAGAATTCCTACAACTCATGCTACTGGTATCTGCTAGTCAGTGGGGCTGCAGAGGCATATCAGTGCTGGATTCTACCTTGCAAGGCTCACCAAAAGCAGGAGAATCTGCCCAGTCATGCTAGGATGCTAAAGCCAGGCCTGCCTCTTGACCCTTCTCTTCCTAGGCCACCCCAGCCTGCCACCTCAGTCACCCCCACTGAGGAGACTGCCCCTACAGTTGCTGCTGCTGCCTCCTCCACCAGCATCCCCAGCTCTGAGGCTACCACACCGTCCCCAGGAGTCTCTCCACCAGCCCCTGAACCTGAAAAGCCTCCAGGTAGTTGTGGTCAGCCTAAATAGGTGGGGCAGGGGACTTCTGTGGGTCCCACTTCTGACTTCTCTGTCCCCAGCTCCCGAGTCAATGGGCACCGAGGAGCTGCCTGAGGATGGAGAGCCTGATGCAGCAGAACTCCGTCGCCGCCGCCTGCAGAAGTTGGAATCCCCCATTGCCCACTGACACTGCCCGGTCCTGGCCCCTGCCTCCACTATCTTGAGCAGCCCTTGCTGGAACATGTCCTGCCACCAAGTGCCAGCTCCCTCTCTACCTGTACCAGGGAGTAGTAATCCCCAGCTGAGACAGAGGAGGTGGCATCCCCCAGGCCAAGTGGAAGGAGGCCTAGGGCCCCAGCTGACTCTCCAGCCCTTAGTCCTGGGCAGCCATGGGGATACTGGGTCAGTTCCAGTGTTCCTCTTCATCCTTCAGCCCTGTGTTCTGCTGGAGCTGTGAAGGCGGAAGGGCACAGCCTGAGAAACCCTCTGGCCCTCACCCTTTTGAGGGAGAAGGGGCAGCTCCTCCAAGCCCCACTTGTGTGTGGAGTCATGCTGCCATACCAAACAGTATTAGCTCCTGTTCCCAAGTGTGTACTCAAGGGGCTGGGGGCAGGCTAGGAACTTGAACTTGCTCCCTGGCTCACCCACCAAGACTGGTACTGATGTCCTTCCCTTACCCTAAACTCCCTGAAAGCCCTTTGTGGTGGTGGCTGTGTCCCTTATGCCCTGTGGCATTTCCATGCAACCACACAACTCAGCTCAGGGAAAGGAGTGCCTGGGGCAGAGAGGGAGGGCAGCACTGAGGGACCCTGCCCTACCCCTTCCCCCAGACCCCTCTCTCCTTTTGTTTAAAGTGAGACTGACCCTGCTCTCACCCAGCAGCCACTGCCCAGCCTCACTCCAGGCTGAGGGCTTGTGTCTGCTCTGGAACCACTGCAAGCCCCAGAATCTACGTAAGGCCACTTCTCAACGTAGAGAAATTTTCTTGAGTTTAGAAGACTTGGAATTACTTCCTTGCTATTATCTTTTGGCTTAAAAGTCTGAATTTGATTGCTTGACCCAAGGAAAGAGGAGCAGGAATGCCAGGCTCCTGCTAAATTGGTCTTTCCAATTTAGAAAAGGATCTGGGCCAGGTAGAGAATGCAGGAACCAAGGACTACCTGCCCATCTTTTTCCCTGTTTTGTGTTACATGAATTGCTGGAGAGTTTCAGATGATTATTTAATTTGTAAATATTGTACAAATTTTAACAGCTTAAACTGTATATACAGCCAAATAAAAACTTGCATTAATGATTGGTGGAGCTGGTGTCACAGGATCAGTGTGCAGGACTCGTTCCTTGCTCTGATTGTAAACTGGACAATGGCTTAGAATCTTTAGGAGTGAGGGTTTATTTATACAAGCCAGCACTATCCTTGGGCACATTGTGAATAAATTACTATGAGGAGTACCCATATTACGTATGAAGAAACTGAGCCCCCAGCCTGTGGTCAGACCAAGTAGGGGAGCCAGGTTTTGATGGCTGTCTTAGCCAGTCTGATGCTGGGATGGGGTTGGGAACTCAAGCCGTTTGCCCTTATGACAGATGGGACAAGTGTGAAGGTTCATTTGCTGGGGGTCAGATGGTATGGCAGAGGCAAAAGGCCAGCATCTTCCTGCCTGCAAACCTGTGTCCAGCCAGGTAAGGAAGCTGGGAAGCATGGAGCTGTGCTGGGCTGCTAGGCTCCCAAGCACCCCCTTGTGGGCAGACCAGCTAAAACTAATCACTTAGCTTCCTGGAGCGGGAAACCCAGTCCCTATTCTGGTCTGGAATGGAGCAGAGGAGACTGGGCTTCTACTTCTGCATTGGTGGAAAGCAAGCCCGGGGCTAAAGTGGACAAGCTGTGCCCGTGCCCAGCTCTGCACTTGGAACTGAAGACTCTGAGGACCCAGGTCTGAGCCATCTGTATTCTCATCCTTCAAGCCAGGTTTGGTTTAGAGCAAGGGCTGGGGAACGTTTGCAGTGATGAGGGTCTAAGGGCCAAGGAAGGAATGTGCCCAATGGGTCTGTCCCATGCTACTCTCCCCAAAACTGGGTTGGGCTATTGCTTCCACCGGAGAAGGAGTTAACAACTTCTAGACACTGGACAGCTGAGCCCAAGGGGCTCCAATGAAGGGAAAGCAGGAACAGACCAAAATTGGAGGGCAGGGAGGGACAGCAATTAATGCCCCCGACTAACTCAGTTGTTTCTGGTGGGTATCCAATGTTAGAAAGCCCTCACCCAATGCTGGAACCTGTGTAGAGGACCCCATTTCTCCATTTACACAAGTAAGCCTGCTCTGAAGCCCTTTAGCCCTCACTCTACCCTGCTCAAGCCCTTAGCCCTGATCCTAGTTGCTCCAATACCCACCTCCCTCCTGAGATCCCCTGGAATCAGTCTGTGGGGGACGCTGCCATGCAGGCTACTCAGCTGGGCCTCAGAAGCCCTTCTCAAGGAGCCAGGCTTTGAGCTGCTGGTCAAAGTAGCCCTTGATCCGCAGTGTACATGTCACCTCATTGACCTGGGTGATAGGTGTCTTCCCCAGCAGTGAGCTCAGAAAATCTTCCACATCCTTCTGCAGGGCCTGGGAGAAGGTGACAAATCAGGCCTGGTGAGGAGACCTTTCCCTCTAGAGAACTCCCATTCCTTCGACTGAAGTATCACAATCGGACCCTGACCCACCCACCCGCTTACCCAAATGTCCCCCTCCACCTTCCGGATGACAGTCATCTGGCGGTTGCCATGTGTGATGTCCGTGTAGACAGGGATGTTGTGCATCCGAGAGCGCCGTACAAAGTAGGGCAGGCTGGGTGGGGGGTCTGGGACAGAGAGGACAGTGATAGGCTAAATCTTTCCAGGCTTCATCCCACCAGCCAAGGCCTTTCCCCTCAAGAGTCTGCAGAGGGTCACTGTACCCGATGGCAAAGCCATCTCCAGACTTCAGGACAGGAGACCTGTTCTTTCCCTAATTTTAGAGCCAGGACCAGCTTGTTCACCCTGGTACCCCAAGGCCCAGCACAGGACCTGCACCAGAAGGTGCTTAAGAGGAAATGAGGGAGGAGTTCCCTGGTGGTGTAGTGGCTTAAGGCTTCAGCACTGGCGCTGTCAGCGCTGCGCCTGGGTTCGATTCCCGGCCAGGGAACTACCCACATACCAAAAAAAAAAAAAAAAAAAGAAGAAGAAGAAATGAGGTCAGGGCCATGCCTCCCTGGATCTTTGGGTCCCCCTACGGGGCCAATCCTTGCCCTTCTCCTCTGGGTCAGGGAGGCTAAATGCAGCCTCTGGAACAAAGGAACAGGGATTTACAAGCACTGAACACCTACAACATGCTGGGCTCTGCACTAAATGCTTTAGGTGCCAAACAGATTATCTCTATTTTCCTGAAAGTGAGGTTGAGAGAAGCTAAGTGACTAACTCCACATCACTGGCAATGAACAGAAAAGCCAAATCCGGACCAAAACTGCCCAACTCCCAGTATGGTACATGGCCTACAGGTGGAGAGCCAGGGGATGGATGGTGTCCAAGCTCTTAGGTCTCCTTCATATGCTTTACTTTTCCTTCAAGGGAGGACATCCCAGTAGTGTTGATGGATGGATACTAGTAAAACAGGACTCCATTCCTGGGCCCTTCCTTGAACATGAGACGGATGCAAGCCCTAAAAGATCACAACCCAAGTCCTGAGCCCACTGAGAAGTTCAGAGGCTCAGCTGCGGCAGGCTAACCACAAAAGAGGGGTCTTCCCTGCAGCCTTCAAGCCATCCCCATTACCCAGCTCACCTCTGGGACGCTGCCAGCCACTTGGAGTAGGATAATGTTCATGCTTTGGGGGCTTTGGGATGCTGGTTGGGGGTAACAGGCGCTCCACAAACTGGTATTCATCCACAGACTCCACGAAGCTGGGGTAGTCGGGAGGCCCCTGGGTCTGGCTCTGAGGCAAAAATAAAAACAAAAACCAACCACCTCCCCATCAGCCCATTCACCACCCACCCACTCAACATAGGATAAGCAGAACTTTAGTAAGTAAAGGGAACATTACAGGTGAAGAGAATGGCATAAATAAACAACTGGAGATAAGAAAGCACCAGACTTCCTATCTCCAGTCTGTCAAGGGGCAGGGTACATGTGAGACTGGAAAAGAAGTTCAAGCACTCTGAAGGGGCTGCCTCTCTTATTCTCTCCTGGAACTCAAATGAGAAGTGTGCGTATACTTCTGAAGAGCTCATTAACCCTAAATCTGACCAATATGGCATATTTCAGTATTGAAAGTCTCTCTGAATATTCTACTGGGTTAGGCACTTTAGGCAATTGTGACAGTTTTCTACTCACTCATTCGATGTGACCCTCCTTTATCTGGAAGGTTTTGGCCTCATATAGACAGACACTGTAGTAAGTGCTTTATGGGTTATTGTTTTCACTTAATTCTTCTAATGCGACAAGTTACGTATTTTATTAACCTTTTTTTGAATCCAAGGAAGATTAAGGCATTAATCTACCTAAGGTCACTGTCCAGAGTCTGCCCTCCCATCCTCCAGCCTAAAGATACTTCTTGGACACTCCCAACAGATAACCTGAGTCCTGATAGGCCGCACAGTTACAATGAGAATAGAGAAGCAGGATGAAGTGGCTTGTTGTTTATCATGAGCTCTAGGTTTCCAGAAATGCCACCAATGACCGGGCCGACCTGTGGACCCTGTGTAGATAGCTTTCTCCCTTCAAAAAATTAGGCAGCAAGAGTTGATGTGCAGCGACTCCCAGTTTCGAGTAACCCGGTTGCTCTCAAATCAGGTTCCAACTCCTACACTACGAAATGCGCTCCAGGCCCTGCCACCTTCCCTCTCAATCTCGTATCTGAGATCCAGGAAAACTAAGGCCCCACGTAGGAACGCGGTTTTCAGGGTTGCAAGGAATAACAGTGAGCCTCACACCCAGCTCTCTTCCCCCAGCTCCAAGCTCAGCGTTCTCACCAGCCGCCGTAGACCGCAGGCCGGCTGGACGCCACTTCTCCAACGCCGAAGCGAAGTCCGGAACACGGCGGCTGCCATCTTGAACTACCCCTGTAGTTTTCTGCGTGGGCAACTGGCCTGGCCCCGCCCTTTCCTGTTGCCCTGGACCGAAAGAGCGCCTTCGCGAAGCCTAAAGGGGCGGAACTAGGACGGCTGTAGGCGGTACAAATATGAGAGGCCCTCGCAGTCGCTTAGCAGTGACGTGAGACGCAGCAGCCGGTGAGGACGTGTGCACCCTTGTTCCTTCCTCTTTCTCGACTCCATCTTCGCGGTAGCGAGAGCGGCCGCAGCTCAGGTAAGGTTTGGGCGAAGGCTACATTCGAAGGGCGTAACTGCAGGCTGGCCTTGAGGTCTGAGGGCGCGGGAAGAGTAAAGGAAGAAGAGCTGCTGTGGTGGGCTGAGTTTTTGCCACCACCCGACTTCCCTGGTAGGCCCGGTCTTAGGCACGTGAGACCCGCGATCGTCCCCGACCCACCACCCACTCCCCGACTCCCAGAGTATTTCTTCTCTTACAAGCATTTATTTCCTCAGTCGCCAATATGCAGCTCTTTGTCCGTGCCCAAGAGCTACACACCCTCGAGGTGACCGGCCAGGAGACAGTCGCCCAGATCAAGGTAAACCTGCGCAGTGCACTACGGGCTGCATTCTTTTTGTTTTGTTTTGTTTTTGTATGTGGGTAGCTCCCTGGCTGGGAATCGAACCCAGGCCGCAGCGCTGATAGCGCCAGCGCGGAAGCCTTAAGCCACTACACCACCAGGGAACTCCCCGGGCTGCATTCTTTTGGGTTTTTTAACCTCGCTCCCCGCGGGAACACTGATGAATCTCGTTTTTCCCTATAGGCTCATGTAGCCTCAGTGGAGGGCATCGCTCCTGAAGATCAAGTTGTGCTCCTGGCAGGCACACCCCTAGAGGATGAGGCTACCCTGGGCCAGTGTGGGGTGCAGGCTCTGACCACTCTGGAAGTAGCCGGTCGCATGCTTGGAGGTGAGTTGAGGAGGACTGGCCTTTGAAGTGCTTGTAAGCTCATAATGGGTCTGGGGCATGGAGATCACTGTCCTCGTTCCAGGGTGGTTTCTTCTTGTTTCCTTCAGAATGAACTCTTGGGATTCCCTGGCGGTGTAGTGGCTAGGCTTTGGGCGCTGTCAATGCTGCGGCCTGGGTTCGATTCCCAGCCAGGGAACCACCCACATACTACCCCCAAAAAATTAAATAAATAATAAAAATAAAAAAACAACAACAACAAAAACAGAATGAACTCTTGAGATTTTGAGAGGTCCATGGGAGAAAGAGTGAGAGTATGGTTCTATTTCAGTCACTTAACTAGATGCTTTGCCAGTTTCCTCACTGAAATCAGGAGGCTAGACCAGATCTCCAGGGTGCTCTTCAGTTCTTATTTCAAGTCAGGGGCTGGAAAATTCTGAAGTGAATCCCCAGAAGGTACTAGATTGGACATTCTTGGTCAGGCGTGGAATCTCTGCATCTTTGTTCTCATTTCCTGTTGGGCCCAGGTTGTCTTTAAAGACTTGAGAGAGAAAGGATTCTGCTGGGTGGGGCCTTCTTGCTGTCCTAACTCCTTGCTGCCCCCCTTTCCTACCGCAGGTAAAGTCCATGGTTCCCTGGCCCGTGCTGGGAAAGTAAGAGGTCAGACTCCTAAGGTGAGTATCAGTGATGTCCTTTGGACTTTATTTTTTCCTGTCACAGCTAAACCAAGACCCTTGGCTCTTGATCTGTCTTCTCCCTCTCTGGAGAAGAGAGTGAGGGAAGGCATGGAAGAGATAACCAGGGTCTGACCAGCACCTCCCCCCCCCCCCCCCGTTTCCCTAGGTGGCCAAACAGGAGAAAAAGAAGAAGAAGACTGGTCGAGCCAAGCGGCGGATGCAGTACAACCGGCGTTTTGTCAATGTTGTGCCCACCTTTGGCAAGAAGAAGGGCCCCAATGCCAACTCTTAAGTCCTTTGTAATCCTGGCTTTCTCTAATAAAGCCACTTAGCCCATTCATCTTGTTGTGTCTTCATTTGCAGGGCTTGGGGAAAGATATGGCTTCTGAGGCTGGTGGCATGTCCACTAGAACAGTGGGGTCTTGTTTTGGCTTCTTGACAGTGTCAGGTTAGGAAAAGGCAGAGGCCCTTGGCCGAGGGGGTGGGGACAAAGGGAGAGAAGTGGTAAACTGCAGGAAAAGGCTTCCCAGGAAAGCCAGTAACCACAGCCCTTCAATGTAGAGTTGGGCAAATTTCTCATCCCAAATAACTTGATACTTTCCCTAAATCCCTTTTTTGTTCTCTGTTTGTTTTGTTTTTTGGTGTTTGTTCTTTTAAATAGAAGATAGTAGTGGGAGGTTTTATGGAGGGGGGAATTCCAGTAGAAGATAAAAGTCAGGGGATGCCAATCTGGACTGCCCAGCTTTAGAAAGCCTTGCTTTAAAAAAAAAAAAAAAAAAAAAAAAAGCCTTCCTTGATTGCATTGGTACCATGGTGACCTTGTTTTTATTGGTTGGCCTTGCTAACCTAATCGCAGCTCAGTTGATTGTGTCAGTATTCTCAGATGAAGGTTCAGTACTAGCAATACATACTTGTTTATTCAGCTAAAGTTTTTGAACCTGCTGCTTCCTGAACTATAATATACTATGGAGTAAAGACCTTGGGCTCTAGACTTGGGCTGCCTTGAATTTGCATCCTTGTTCCATTTATAACTAATTGCTGCCATTGTCTCTCGAGTGTTGTGAGGATTACAGGATGTAAAGTGCTTAGATCAGAACCTGCCCATAGTAAGAAATACTGGCTGGTTTGGTCTCGGTAATTAGACATGGCCCCCTCCCTTCTAGGAATTTAGATTCATGTGAGGAAACTAAACAGAGTGGATGTATTGCTAGTACAGTCTCAAAGAAAGTAGGGTGTTGTAATGAAGGGGTTTGGGTAAACAGATAACTATCCTGGGGAACATTTCTGAAGATGAGATGTGTGAGACCTGAAACAAGGAGCCAACGAAGTGGTGAGATGGTGAAAGTTCCAACCAAAAGAACTGTGTGCAGAGATGTGTTACACATACTGCAACGTGCTGTCAGGAGTTTGAGTGCAAGTGTGGAGAATCACCAAAGGCAGCGAAGGGCTTTAAGCAAGGGACTGATGTGATCTGTCTTGTGATCTAATATTTTCCCTGGCTGATATTTCCGGAGAGCTGGCAAGAAAGTTAGGAAACCACTTAAAGTGGTATCATCTGAGGGGCAAGTATCTGAGACCATCAGTGGTGGGGATGCCAAAAATGAGCAGACTTGAAGGTTATAAAATCCATCTATGTATTGGTTGGGGAATATATGATCCATATTGAAATACATAAAAGGTATTTTGAAGGCAGAACTGACTGGAAGTGTGATTGGATGTGAGGGACCAAAGACCCAGAGTTTATTTTCAGGGGTGCCATGGATCAACTCTTCACAGTGCTTGGGAGAGTCTAGGTCATTACCCCGACTCTTATTACAAACTGTAAGCTCCATCAGGGTAGGACCCCATCTCTGCACTTTAAGTTGGATGGATGATAGGGTTGAACCGGAGGAGGAAATCACTTGTTGCTTTGACGCATCTCATCCGTGGGCCTGGCACACACAATGGCCCAATAGTAGGTGCTCCGCAGATCGATTTCTGCTTCTGCGCTTTATAGTGCTAAGGCAGCAACCACTAGGGGACGAGCTGGTGCGGGTGAGCGGCTGATGCGCTCCTCCACCTCACACCGCACAGAACGGTGCTTACCGACTCCTGCGCCAGCCCTAGCGCTACTTGAGAGCGGGGTGGAGCTTGGTTTCCAAGTGTGGACGGGAATTGCCGAAAGTCTTCGGGGAGCTTTAACTAAGCGCTCCGTCGGCCCCACAAAGAGGCGGAAGTAACAAAAAAGCGCCGGAAGTTGTCAGGCCCTAAGGCGCTGGTGACACGCTGCGCCAGTTGCCATGGACCCGGCGGGGCCCTGTGGTTTCTGCCCACCCGGCGAGGCCCAGCCAGCGCGGTACACCTGCCCCCGCTGTAATGTGCCCTACTGCTCGTTGCGCTGCTACCGGGCGCATGGAACCTGCGCCGAAGACTTCTACCGTGACCAGGTGCTGGGAGAGCTCCGCGGCCGCAGCGCCTCGCCCAGCCGACTGGCCAGCGCCCTCCGCCGGCTGCGTCAGCAACGCGAGACCGAGGACGAACCCGAGGACGCAGGCTTCAGACCTGGCGCGGCGCCCGGCTGCCTCTCGGGACTCTGGGAGCGGCTAGCTCCGGCCGAGAAGGCGGCCTTCGAGCGGTTGCTGAACCGTGGCGAGGCTGGGCAGCTGCTGCCCCCGTGGCGGCCGTGGTGGTGGAATCGTGGGGCCGGGCCGCGGCTTCTGGAGGAGCTGGATGATGCACCTGGTGGTGACACCGCGGAGCTGGAGCCCGTACCTGCGAGGAGGCTGCCGGAACCCATGAAAGATGCTGCTGTCACAGAGTCCCCGGCTGCCGAGGAGACGATCCTCAGAGACACCCCAGGGGCCTGCGCGCCCGCCGTGCCCACCCGGATCCCCGCGCTGGCCAGTCTAATCCGCGGAAGGGCCTCGCCACTGGTGCGCTTCCAGCTCCCCAATGTGCTGTTCGCCTATGCACACACTCTTGCCCTGTATCACGGCGGCGACAGTGCGCTGCTCTCCGACTTCTGTGACACGCTGCTCGGCGTTTCGGGAGCCCTGGGCGCCCAGCAAGTCTTTGCTTCTGCCGAGGAAGCCCTAGAGGCTGCAGCCCACGTGCTGGAAGCAGGCGAACATCCACCGGGGCCCCTGGGCACACGAGGTGCTATGCGCGAGGCTGCTCGCATCCTGTTGGGCGAGGGCCTGACCAACCAGAAGGGCTACACGCTAGCAGCACTGGGGCACCTGGTGCAGACCCTTGGCCAGGCCAGGAAACAGGCCGAGGCTACCGAAGAGCGAGATCGCCTCTACCGGGCCCGGAAGAAATGCCAGTTCTTACTGGCTTGGACCAATGAAAATGAGGTGGCCCTCACAGCCCTGGCTCTGGACTGTGTCAGAGCCCACCGAACCCACACTGTAGCAGCTGAGGAGGTGGCAGCCCTCACTGGGGAGCTGGAGCAGCTTTGGGGAGGCTCCCTGCCCCCTGTGCCAAAGACTCTCATTGAGGAACTCCCTGGTTGAACTGGGGGACCCCTTGTCATTAATAAAGCTGTGACTGGTCTGCCCATTTCTGAGTGACCACTGTTGTCTTCCTCCAACCCCAGACAAATCACCTCCCCTTTCCCCCTGATGAGGGCTGACCCAGTCAATTTTCAAACACTCCTGTCCCAGAAAGGGAGAGAAGCAGCACCAAGGGTTCTAGATGTTTATCTGAGGTGGGGGAGCAGCTCTTCCATTTTGGGGTACTGGCTTCATTTTCTCCTTGCTTCAAACCACCACTCTGAGGCTGTTCATCGCAGCCTGTTGGAGCTTGGGACAAGATTGGGTACAGGCCCTTGAGTCCAGGTGTGTCCATGCTCCTCGATGTGCTGGCAGGTGAGTGGACACGCATCCCCACCTGGGGTAGGCGGAGCCACTTCAGTAGATGTAGGGCACAATTCGGTAAGGCACACGCTGGCAGTATTCATGCCAGGCCAGGCCGTATTTCTGCAGGCACTGCTGCTCGTCTCGGGCCTCACGATGCAACAGCAGTGCAGTGAAGTAGAAGAGGTAGAAGTAGGGCAGCAGATGGGACACCCCTGTGGGGAGGGGGGCTCTGTCACCACTCAGCCAACCCCCTAGTTCGCAAAGGTTTCCACACCTAATGGCTCATGGCAGCACTGGGGCTCAGTGGTGAAAAGCCCAGGGTCTGCAGCAAGGTGCTCTGGCCCAGCCACATCCTGAGTCCATTCCCAGCTCTGCCTACTCCCTTCACTGGAGTGCACCCCTGTTCTCCATTCCACACCTAGGCTGGGTATCCTGTGGTTACCCACTGCCCCTCACACACATGCAGCCCTGCCCTGTACCCACCCAAGCCACTCACCACAGGGCAAAGACCAGGCCAGAGCCATGATGAGGTCTCCAAGGTAGTTGGGATGGCGGACCATCCCCCACCACCCAGATACCAGCAGCTGCCGTCCTGTAGCTGTAGGGATGGTCTCAAGGTCTGAGGAAAGACAGGTAGTGGGATAGGGTCTCCGGAAAGCCTAGCCACCCCACTTCACTCATGGCACCCTAGAAACCCAGCTCACCAGCTACTTTGGGGTCAGAAGGATTCTTTCGGAAGGCGTTTTTCTGGGAATTGGCTCTACGGAAGATGTAATAACCAACAGCTGGGGGAAAGCATGAGCAGGTAGTCAGGTTGAGGGTCACAACCTTCTGCCTGACCCTGACCATTCCCCCACAGCCTAAACTCAGTTTGCCCGGAGACCCGGGACCCAGCCCACTGGCTTCAGAGAAGAGCTTGAGGCTTAGCACCTACCTAGTAGGTGCTGAATAAACTGAGTGAATGAAAGGGGAGGGAGAATCACGCACCCAGCCTGCTGCCCCTTTGTGACTGACCATTGATGAGACAGATGACTGAGGCCATGGGCAACCCCAGGGGCTGTGGGTGGTATAGCAGGAACTGGGCCTGCAGGCTGTAGGTGAAGGGCACCCAGGCTAGGTCCCCAAAGGCCAGCATGAAGCCAAACCCGTCGTGTATGATGTCCATGGTTGTAAGGACAGCCTCCTGCAGGGACAGGAACCAGACACACTGGCTTAGTCCCTACAAGGTCCTCAGGACCCGTCCCCTGCCTCCCCTGCCCAGTCCAATCTCACCTCATGCCAGAGGGCATCACCCACATATAATAACTGGAAACCATTGACCAACCACATGGCTAGTGAGGGACTCCCCCGAAGTTCTGCTTCCTGCATCAGCAGGGCCAGGTTGATGAAGACCTGCAGGGTGGGGTGAGACAACGCAGTCTGTCCCCACCCCATTTCCACAGAGGGGACAACACCTAGGTGGGGCAGTGGCCAGCCTCTCCCCACCTCTCAACTGTCAGTCACTAACTCTCCAGCTCTTTATTGAATGGATCCAGCCCCTGTCCCCAGGGAGAGAGACTGCAATGGACCACCCGGAGGCACTCTGTTTCCTCTTGCCTTGTCCTGCGGTGTTCCCTTTGGGAGAGCAGCACAGGGAATAAATGGACACTTCAGGCTTAAGAGTTAAAATAGATCTGGTTTTGAATCTTAGCTTTGCCACTTGGGCAAGTTGCTTACCTTCGCTAAAGCTATCTTCCCCACCCTCATATGGAAAGTGGAGACGACCATGTCTCACAGAGCTCACTGAGGACTCACTGACGTGATGTGTGTGAAGCACTAAGCACAATGTGTCTGGCATGAAGTGCTCAGCATGAGGGGCTGGCACCAACTTGTACTGAGCTCCCCCATTTTGGTAGCAATGGACTCAGTGCTGTCATTTGGTCACCACCTCTAATCCTCACAATAATCTTAGCTTTTGTCAGCACAATAATCTTAGCTTTGGAAGCTGGAATCCATGGTGGTCACTTGGCATTCCTCCCACTTCTGGATTAGGTTTCCAGGGTGACATGAGGGACCCTGCCCTAGAACCTTTGGGAAATCCTGACCACAGTCCAGCACAAGTGATTATAACCAAAAACCAGTTGGCCAGTCCATCAAGAACACCAGTTATAGACAGGTTGCTAACCCAGTGACCAGTTCTAAGTTCTGCATTGCTTTGACTAGCAAGCAGCATTGGATCTCTCTCTTCTCTCCTTGAAATAGATATTACATTTGACTGCTTTATTTAAAGTTGCATCTGTTGTCCTAACTCCTTCTCGGCTTTGCTTTTCTCCATAGCACTCACCATCCCCTGACATGATACATATATTTACTATTTTTGTCTGCCTTTCCTACTAGCATGTAGACTCCATGAGGATAGACTTTTTCTTTGTTTTCTATAACTTTCTTTTTGTCTCCCACTACCTAGAACAGTGCCTACAGCACATGGACTCAACAAATACTTGTGGAATGAGTAAATGATTAATGATCTTTGTCTACACAGTAATGCCCCTGCCCTGCCCCAAGGATTGCTCACCCATCCCATCCCTCCTCCTGGCCCGAGGCCCACTTAGCCATGCCCAGCATACCCAGCCGATGAGGCCAGGCCGCAGTTCGCAGAAATATTTGAAGTCAAAGGAGCAGATGCGCGGGTTGAGCTCCCGTCCCAGGAAAAAGTCGTAAATGGGATTGCCTGGAGAATAATCCAGGGTGAAGATGTTAGCAAGCACCCTCATCCGCCTCCATCCGCACCCTACTGGGACCCCTCTCACCTGAGTTTCCCCCAGGTGCTAGTGCAGAGGCAGGGGCTAATAGAGCCTTCACATAGAGAAAAAGGCTGAAGATGAAGGCGGTGAGGGTGGCCACAAACGCCAAGGGCAGGAGCATTTCCGTGAGCGCTCCCAGGGGCAGCCCAGCAGAAACCCCCAGACACACCAAAAGGGCTGTCAGCACCAGAGCCTGGAAGCCTGAACCACAGCACATAGTGAGTCCTGGGGACTGCGCTGCGCCACACGCACGCACGCACGCCGCCGCCGCCGCCGCCGCCGCCGCCGCCACCGCCACCGCCACCGCCACCACCACCACCACCACCATCACCATCTCTCAAAGCCTAGGGAGGTCACAGACCTGGCCCCAAGCCATTAGACTGACACCTTGGCTTTCCCAAGATCACCCCAGCCACTGCTCTGGTAGAGTAGCAGCAAATGCTGCAGGTAGCGGTGGAGGGACAAGGGACATGAAGAAGGAAATTGAGATCCCCCAGGTCTGTTCTGGGCGGAAGAGACACAAAAACGAGGCTCATGGTCGGGGGCGAATCCCACTAGGCGGGGAGCTCCACCCCAACCGTGCAACTCCAACGCAAGGAATCAGGCACCATTAATAGGGTAGCGAAGGCGACTCTTGTCCTTCAATTCCTGGCCCTCGGCCACCTGTGGGCACAAAGGGGCTCTGATAAGCGTTGTGGGTGTCTTTCTCCCCGCCGAGCCCCTCCTTCCGCCCACCTCCCCTGCAAGCGGAGTGCACACCTTTCGCGCCGGCAGGAAGTAGAGCGCCACCTGCAGGCCGAGCCAGGTGAGCCACAGCAGCAGCGCCCACGGGCTCCACAAAGCTTCGGGTCCCGGCAGGTAGGGGGGTGGGCCTAGGAGGCGCGCCGGGCCCGAGCGGGCCACCAGGAGTAGGTGAAACATGGTGGCAGGGAGCAGCAGCATCAGCGCCGCAGCGCCTTGGGAAAGGGAGAGCGATCGCGTCGGGCGTCCGCTCCCCAACTCTCCCGACCCCCCGCAGGCGCCCGGTCGTCTCAAGGACCCTTCGGGATTCCCATCGCCGTTTTCACACACCGTTCTCAGCCCTCAGGACCCTTTCCTAACTTCCACCTTGGTCCCCGCTTCCAGGCCTCCTCCTGCTCTCCCGACTCCGTTCAGTCCTCCACTCCACAAACCCCTTCCCCCCCGCTCTGCAGTCCCCAGCGCTGGTACCTCCTCAGCTCCCTCTCCAGACACTCTGCCGCAAATTCTCAGATCTCTGCCGCCAACACCCCTCAAAGCCTTCCATCTTCCGATCCTTCCCCATCCCTGCTCGTAGCTCACCCTTTGTTTCCCCTCTAGGAGCCTCTGACCCCCAGGTCCCCCCATTCTGTCCCATTACCCAGGGGTCCCCCGAATTCCAGCGGGGCCCGGGAGCCCTGAGCAGGGGCCATGGTCTCGCTCCGCCAGGAGGTGGGGGCTCACAAAAGTCCGTCAAGGAAACACAGCCCACCCTATCCCCCAGGAGGTGAGTTTGGTAACGACGGATTCGTTCGGCAGCCCTTGAATCGGTCTGGGTTATGAGCTCCCACGGTGAAAGCGCCACCAAAGGTCTTTAAATAGACCCGCCCCCGGCCCATCCTGGGCCCAGCAGATCAGCCAATCGGCTCTCGGGGCGAGTCCCACACCAGCGGCTCGGAAGCCGCCTCTTAAGCGTCAGCCTCACAACTCCACCCCCAGCAAGTCCCGCCTCGGTGAGGGAGAGCCAGGAGGAGAGACAGCGGTGTCTTTATTTGGCGTATCTCGAGACTCGAGGGGAAGGGCCCCAGGGACGGAGACCAGGGGATGCGTGGGTCGGGGACACTCGGCAAGCCGGTGCATGGCAATGGCAGGGCCTAGCCACGCTCGCAGATGACCTCGACAACACTGGGTTCCATGGGCACTGGGTCTGGGCAGCGCAGAGCAGCGGAGGCCACCACTTCATCCAGCAGCAGGTGCACAAGCTCCTCGTCGGCCACAAAGCGCCACAGGTAGAGCTGCAGGAAGTGGCAGTCCACCTGCACCTGCTGCAGGCCAAAGCGCCCAAAGGTGCGCAGGCGCACACACTCCAGCAGTGTCTTCAGACTAATTTTGATAATGCCGGTCAGCACTGACACCTGCAGGAATGGACACAGGGATGTAGCTCCAGGACAGCAGGTGTTGGGGAGAGACACTAGATCCCTGATGCAGGGCACCCACCCAGGGCAGCGGCCAGGGACACAATAAAATGCTAGTGGCTGTGATGGGATGGAAAGCCCCAGACCTCAGGCAAGAAGGAGAAAGGGAAGGAGGACTACAATGTTAGCACCATCATGTGGAGGGGAGCAGACAGGGAGCACCCAGTAATCAGAGGCAGAGATAGGGGTCAGCACTGACAGGGGGCGAGGGGAGGCTTACTGAGTTAGAGGGAGAACACCTGAGCAGGGGAGGAATCAGGACTACAGTGGGGACAATGGCCAAAGAGGCATATTAGATCAGCACCCAGACCCAAGCTGGGAGCACACCAAGGTCAGGACCGAAAGCCATGGGATGGTATGGTGGGGCTCTGGATCACCACTCACTCCTAGAAACAGCCCTCAGAGACAGAAACTGGTGGGACAGACTCAGAGCTCCCTGGGCCAGTGTGAGGGCTGCTTCAGCCAAAATTGCAAAGGGCCCCTGGAAGGCAGGGTCTCTGGGGACTTCGGACCTTATTGAATTCCACAGGGCTGAACACGTCAATACGTTCAGAAAACAGCTTCTGGATGTTGCTCAAGAGGTTGGTGTCCATTGGGGCACTGGATGGGGGGAAACAAGCATTTGGAGCCCACCCTGCACCTCCGTTCTCCTTTATCCATTCCCCAAGGGACTACCCTAACCAGCAGACCTGGGTGTATAGCTGGGTGCATAGCGGCCCTGCTGCCGAGAGCTGCTGTACACGGAGAAGGTCCTCTTGCTGGAGTCACTGCTCTGGGCCTTCCGAACACCCTCCTCGTACAGGAGCCCCACCTGGTGGTGGAAGAAGGTACTGCAAGGAGACTGGAGCACAGGAACCTCTAGCCCACAGGGTGCCCTGGGCAAGGGCCGAGGATGATGCCCTAAGTTACACACTCATGTGCTGCAAGAATCACATTTGTTACAAGAATCACAGGGTAGTCGGGGCCCGATACCTAGATGGTACTCAGTCTAGATGGTACTATTTACAGTACTAGTGGAGAAGGGCAAAGGTGACACATAAGAGTTGGTACTGAGGCCCTGATTTTCTGGGTGACTCTGGGCTTCAGCTTCCTGATGGGTAAAATGGGGGCAATAATGCCCCCTCAGTCCAGGACTGAGGAGGAATGAAGCCATGGATGCACATACTGCCTGCCCCTGCTGTCCTGACCCTCAGAGGGTTGTTACCCAGCACCCCCCAGCCTGCAGCAGGGCTCTCCTGACCAGCCTGGGGCAGTACCTGCACATCAATAGCCGTTGTGTCCTCCACCACCCGCTTCATCACAGCCCGCACGTTCCGGGGTTCCAGGGTACTGAGCCAGTCCCGTGTCTCCACACTCTTACGCAGCATCTGTGATATGACCAGGCCCTGCACCTTCACGTAGTGGGTCAGCAGTCGCCGTGCTGTCTCCCTGGCCTCTGCACACAGTGTGCTCACAGGTGTCACTGGATACTGGTCCTAAGCCAGGGATGCAGAGGGCAGGAAGGCAGTGGGTACTGGGGGCCGCTCAGAGGCCACTGTCAACCAGGAGCTGAGCACAGGCTGGGCAGGGGGAGATTGGGTTGGGCATGGGCACTGCCCAGACTCCTGCACTCCCAGCACCACCATCCCCTGCGCTGCTACGAGTGGATAGTTTTACCTGCACCAGAAACTGTTCATCAGTGAGGGTGAGGATGTAGGAGATGGTGGCCGTCTCATAATCCAGGCAGAGGCGGGAGAGCAGCAGGAGCAGGGCAGGTGGCGTGGCGCCCCCCTTCTCCCCAGGGCTGTCACAGAAGCTCTGAGCTGTCTGGCACATGGAGCGGATGAAGCCTACGATGAGGCCCTCACGGACGCCTTGGCTGCAGAACTCACCCTGTGAGGAGGAAGGGCCTGGATATACAGTGGATCCCCTCTTCTGGGCAGGGGCTGCTGGTGACCCTCTACTGGGACCCTAAATGTGCTGGCTCCTCTGCAAGGGACAGCTTCTTCCTGCATTCCAGCACCTCAGAGCAGCTACCCTGGATAGGGAAGGGTGTGGGGGTGTGGGTGCAGATGCCCTCAGAGCCTTCCCCACCCCTTCCTCATGACAGCCTGAAACCACATTCAGAGTGCCTGGGTGCATTGACTGTGTGCCCTGCTAGCTGCCAACATGCAGGATGAACAAAAGAATGCCCAGGATAAAATAAAGAACACCAAGGGGCAGGCCATACCCGGAAGAAGGGCTTGTTGGAGAAAGACACCTCCTTGGCGGTGAAGAGGTGCACAGCAGCCAGCGAGGCCTTGATGTGGCTTAGGATGGAGCTAGCCACATTGGCCAGCAACTCGGCCAGGCCAGGGCCTTCCTTCCCAGCCAGGCGAGGTGCGGCCAGTGCCTGACGCACATCAGTCAGGCAGCCCAGGAAGGCAGCCCGCAGGCTCTGCAGGTGGTGGCCTAGGCGCTCGCGGGCCACCCGTTCCACGATCTCTGTGGCAGCCTCGGCCAGCCCAGCCGTGGCTAGTAGGGAGCCGGGTGCCCGCAAGCGCCGGTGGAAGCGGTCCAGCGCCCGCACCAGCAGCGAGTTGTCACCACCACCCTGCTCCTGCGCCAGCCTCTTCTCCACCAGTGCAAAGTAGCGACTGCCCAGATCCCTGGCGAAGGCTTCCAGCTTCTCGGCACCCGCTGGGCCCTGGGCCGCAAACAGCTCCTGGTAGGCCGCTGCCACCTGGCAGAGGCCACCGACAAAGCCGCTGCCACCGTGGTCGGTGAATTCCAACACGTCGGGGGCCGGAGGGGAGGGCCCGAGCTCAGCCTCCAGGCTTCTCAGCTCTTCCTCCAGACGCCCACGCGCATGCGCCAGGAACTCCTCGCACAGCTCCTCGGCTGGCTCGCCCAGGGCCAGCAGCAGCTCCACGCACTCTGCCTGCTCGGGGGCACCCGAGCCGCCCTCCCTACCAGGAGGAAGATGGCAGGGAAAGACAGGAAGACAGAATTTGGGGTGGGAATGGGGGAGGCCGAAAGAGCTGGGCCGGCCCAGAAGCCTGGCGGGATGGGAATGAGGACCAAGGGGTCACACCTGAAGCGCTGCCGTAGCTGCTGGGCCAGGCGCGCTGTGATGACCTGGCAGTCGTCCTGGATGGCACGGAAGGAGGGCAGGTGCTGATACTGCTGCAGCACGGCCCGCGCGCGGCCCTGGTACCGCACCGCCTGCCCGTAGGCGCCCAGCTCCACGCACTTGGTGAGGCGTGAGGGCAGCTCGAAGAGGAACTGCAGCTTCCGCAGCAGCGCGTGGACCCCTGAGGGGCGAAGGCAGGTGGTGCTAGCCCCAAAGTCCCGAGGACGGCCCCCCTCTGGCACCCGCTCTGGGGCAGGGGCCCACCTGCCAACTTGGTGATGCGCTCGTGGCGGTCCTGCAGCGTGGCACTGATCCGTGCGCTGAAGTCTGTGATCACCGCCATGTTGGTGGCCAGCCGGTCCATCTCGTCCTCCATCTTCCGGAAATCATTCTTCATCTTCCGGATGGTATCTGGGAGGGCAAGGGCGCAGGAGAGGGAAAAGGAGATGACCGGCGCAGGCACAGCACCCAGCTTGACACATGGTCCAATGTTCTCACACACACTCACCCAAACCCTTCCCAAAAGCGCCTAGGCAGCTACTTAAGGGTTGCACTGATGGCTGGGTGGGATATGGGGGGCAGCAGTGCTTGGTCACAGCTCATTGAGGGTGGGAGGGATCATCATGTCAGTGCAGCAAGCATTTTCTGAGCACCCTGTGTGTGTCCCTTGCCCTGGGATGGTAGGAGGATGGTCCATGGAACCAAAGTCCCTGCCCTCAGAAGATGCCCAGATCCAAAGGAGGGCACAGGGTTCTGTGTCCAGCGTATTGCTGGGCATGGCGGAGACAATAAATACTTTATCTCCTTTCCAGACTTCCCAAACCCTTTCACTCTGCCTTTTAGAGCATGGTCATTTTCTCTGAAGGGTCCTTCTCCCCCCATCCCCTTTTTTAATGAAAAATAGAGGCATTTATTGAAGATACAAGATACAAGGGTCCTTTCCCTTTTGTCCCAACAGAAACCTGCCTAAGGAGGTGGGTCTTCCTTTCATACCCAGTAGCCTCACGGTCTGACCCCTCCTAGATAGTTCTACTCCTCCCATCAAGACCCCAGCTTCTATGAAGATGCCACCAAACTACACCCCTCCTGTTGCAATTCCTGCTGTCCTCTTTGCCAAGCTTCTCAGTTCCTAATCACTGTCACCTCCTTGTGGATATCAACACCCATTTTTAAATAGGGTTGTCTTTTCAGTACTGAGTTGTAGAAGTTCATTATATATTCTGGACATTAGATACATGACTGGCAAATACTTCCTCCCATTCTGGGGGCTCTCCCAGCCTGTCTTGGCAGTGTCCTTTAAAGCACAAAACATTATTCTGATAAAATCTAACTTAGGATTTTTTTCATTGTGTGTGCTTTTGTTGTGTATAAAGAAAAAACATACTCCTGTACTCTTAATACTCCACTGCAACACGACTTCACATCTGACATCAGAGTGTGGGTTTTCCACACATCAAGGAATTCCTGCGACACCAGTGGGGTGTCCTACAATTTAACTTAATTCTGACACTATCTACCTGGAGTGAGTGTTAGATCTCACAGGTTAAGGGCTCAGTCCCACAACACTGCCCTCCTCCCAATTCAGATGTCAACTGCAAGTCCAGGTTGTCACCTGTGTTTCTGACTGACCAGCTCTGAGTCCAAGATTCCTGTGGCCCCCTCCTCAGGTTTAATTAATTGGCTAGAGCATCTCACAGAACTCAGGAAAACAGTTTACTTACTAGATCAGTTTACTTACCAGTTTACAACAAAGGGCTACAACTCAGGAACAGCCAGATGGAAGAGGTGCATAGGGCAAGGTATGTGGGATATGGTACAGAGCTTCCCTGTTCTCTCTGGGCATGCCTCTCTCCCCACACCTCTGCGGTGTGCCAACCTGCAAACTCTGCAAACTCTGTCCTTTTGGGTTTTTTTGGAGGCTTCACCACATGGGCAGGATTGATCAAATCATTGGACACTAGTGACTGAACTCAATCTCCAGCCTCTCTTCACCTCTGCAAGTCTGGGGTGTGGAGCTGAGAGTTCAACCCTCTAATCAAGCGGTTGGTTCCCTGGCAACCTGCCCCATACTTGGGTTCCATCTTGGGACTTTCCAAAACTTACCTCATTAACATAAACTCAGGAGTGGTTGAAAGAGGCTTATTATATGAATAACAAGACATCCATTTCACCTTCACTGATCTGGCACTGTTTCAGAAACTCGGAACAAAACTAAGTATTGTAACAAAAGATGCCACTGGCTCTCATATAGGAAATGACAAGGGGTTGTTAGGAGCTATGTGCCAGGGAGAGTGGATGAAGACCAAATCCAGGTATCCCCAGCTTCCCCAAAGTTCGCTTTTAGGAAAGACCTACCGTAGTACCTGTTTTCACTAACTGAAAGCAATCTGAAGCATCCCTGTCCCCCCTCCCTTGCACCACTGATAGGCACCCTATGCACTAATATTTGGCCCAAATTTATCCACTCCCTTTTTTGGAACGCTGTCTTCATGTAGCTTCTAAGACACCGTGTACTGGTTGTCCTCTAACCCCCCAAATGTCGCTTTCCTTTGTGAGATCGTCCTTCTCCTTAACGACTTTCGACAATCAGGATGCCCCAGACCTTGTCTTCTCTCTGTACGCTCCTGCCCCAGGAGATTTCTTTGTTTCACGTACCTCGAGTTCTAGCCTTCTCCTCTGAACTCGAGATCCCTCAGCTAACTAATTCAAAAAAGTCTTGAATCATTCCACTTTTCCACTGCTGCCAACCTGGTCCATGCCCTCAGCACCTTGCCTGGACTGCTGCAAAAGCCTCCAACGAGTGTCTCTGCCATCTATGCCTCCTTGAAGTCCATTCTCAACAACGTGGACAGAGGGGTCCTTTTTTTTTGTTTGTTTTGTTTTTTTTTTTGCTTTTTGGTATGTGGGTAGCTCCCTGGCTGGGAATCGAACCCAGGCCACAGCGCTGACAGCGCCAGCGCCGAAGCCCTAAGCCACTACACTATCAGGGAACTCCCCTCTTTTGAAAAAATAGTCAGGTCACCCATTCTTCTCATTTCATCTCACTTAGAGTAAATAAAGAGCAGGTTCCTCACAACCACTTGTAAGTCCCTACATAATCCTGCCCCCACTGACTCTCCAACCTAGTCACCTACCACTGTCCTCCCCCTCCCCCAAACTCCCTGCTGCCTGTGATGAATACATGGACATGCTCTCTCTTCAAAGCCTATTCCCCACCCACACCCAAACACACACCCTCCCCATAGCTGGCTTTTTCTCAAGGCCCTGCTAAAATGTCACCACCTCTGAGGGGCCTTCCCACACTTATAGTAGCTAACAGAGGACCCCCCCCTCCCCCATGCACACAGACAGTATTCTTTTCCTCTTACTCTACTTTTTTTTTTTTTTTTTGGGGGGGGGGGGTGTAGTTCCCTGGCTGGGAATCGAATCGAACCCAGGCCGCGGTGTAGAGAGTGCCAAAGCCTTAGCAACTACACCACCAGGGAACTCCCTACTCTACTCTTTCTTATAGCACTTACTAACACTTCATGTGTGTATTCACTTGTCTGGCTCCCTAGCTAGAATGCAGGCTCCAGGCAGGAGCTGGATCTAGCCGGTTCACTGCTATATTCCCCATGAGTCAAACAGCCCTTGGCAAAAAAATAAAGAGAGATGGAGAGGCATGCAATGAATATTTCTTGAATGAATGTAAGACTTCATAGTCTTTATAGATTATAGGTTTGGAACTCCTGACTCTAACACTTAACTTTATCATTTTCTCCCTCTTTCTTGGGAAAAAGATAAAAATAACAGACTATCCCTATTAAGTAAGAGCTAAGTGTCAAAACCTTACATATTCTAACAAATGAAAAAATATGACATTTGCAAAATACCTGTGAAAAACTCTCAGCACAGAAACTAGAACTTCCTGTTGTCTGGTATTAGTAAACAGAAGGCACCTGCTCATTGACCCTGTTTCACATCAGGTAAAAGAACAATGACATTGTGTTTCTACACTGACCATTGCAACGCAGCAGAGTAAGGTAGGCGCTTGGGATCTGCCTCCAGGACTAAGGTACATGTGGGTCCAAAATTATTACAAAACATAGTGCATTTCACCAACACACGACAGAAGCTAGTGTGGAAGATAGGTGAGCATCGTCTAGTACTTTCTTGAAGAGAGAATAAAGGGGACAGAAGGGAAAAAAAACCCTTTACATGATCTTTTGTGTCCCTTAATGTCATATATATTCTTCTTTGCTTAATTAAGAAAGGGTAAGGGAGGGAGGGATGGAGGGAGAGCAGGAGGGAAGGAGGGAAGAGGAGGGAAGGAGGGTAGGAGGGAAAGAGGGAAGGAGGGAAGGAGGGAAGGAGAGAAGGAGAGAAGGAGAGAAGGAGAGAAGGAGGGAAGGGGCAAGCCTATCCTCAAGACAGACCTGGACCACAGAAGAAAGCTGCCACTAATGAAAGAAACTAACCCTTACTAAGGCATCCTTAGTGTCAGGGATTCCAAGTACTTCAGATACATTCATTTCATTTTAAAATTTCCTTTGTGCTTTCTCCTCTTTGATCTTCAAAACAACCCTCTGAGAGCAGCTATTACCTCTACAGTCATCTGACCACAAAAGCTCTGAGAGAGAGAGAGGTGAGAGTAGATTAATGGCAGGGCAGATATGGAATCTGGGTCCCCTCCCTCTAAATCCCCAGCTAGTTTCTCCTACACATGGGGAGGAACTGGGGGAGGTGGGATTGTGAGGTGTGTGTCCCCATGGGAATCACCTGTGGCTGAGATGAATTTGTTGTAGTTCTCATAGACCAGGGTCTGCATGTCGCTGTCTAGAGCCCGGATCTGCCGCACCATGTCCGTCTCACTGTCCATCAGCTGGGCCAGGGGGCACTCTCTACGCAGCTGGAGTAAACTGCATGGTTAGTGTTGAAGTCAGAGGATACTCATGTCCCCCAGCCTTGCTTATAACCGGAAGACTTTTGGTGCAAGAAAATCCTGATCCCACCCCTGTTAGGAATCCCCACATGGAGCTTATAAATGGCCTGACTCAGGAGTTACTAGGTTTGAGGGACCCTAATTGGAGTTTGTCAACATTTGAACGCCTCAGACAGCCAAGGCCCAGCCCTGTGCCTGACAGCACCTGGGCCACGCCCCCTATTCGGGGCCTATCAGAACTTCAGGGGATCTCAGACTCCACACCATCTAAGGCCCGTCCAAATCTGACCACGCCCCCTTTAGGCTCCAGCTCTGTCCCAACTGTCATGCCGAGGGTCGCCCCGGCTTTCACCCCAGCAACGAAGTCGGAGGTATTATCTGAGGGTGCAATATATCGGGGGCTTGGTTACCCCCGACACACACACACACACACACACACACACACACACACAACCTTGTCCAGGTACACTTCCGGGTCGAAGTGTGCCCCGTTGAGATCTGTCGGGTCCAAGGGGTCCGGCCCCGCCGCCTCCCCCTCGGAGAGGCCGTAGTAAAGCTTCAGCATTCCGTGAGCCTTCCGCCGACGCTCCGGAGCGTCCGTCTCGGGCCCCTCCGGGGAGTCCCCAGGTCCAGACCCCGGACCTGGCCCAGCGGCTGCCGCAGCCATCGCTCCAACTGCAACCCACCGGCGTGAGGCTGGGAAGGGGACAGGGAAGAGGCACTTCCGGGAACCATAAAGTTGTTGTTGAAACGAGGCAGTCCTTCAAGTGCAGTGTCCCCCTCCTGATATTGGTCCTTCGGGACTAGAGTTCCCCGATCCCTTTCCTCCCCAAGCGAAGAGGTTCCGGGAGAGCTCTGGGTTCCCCCAGCTTCTCAAGTGGAAGGATTTCGTGAAACTGGTCGAGTTGCTGCCATCACAGAGGGAGAGCGGGTCGTGGCTCCCAAACCCGCACCCCCCACCCCACAGGCAAGGGCCGGCAGAATATATTCCTAGATGCAGTGGACAACGCGCGGACTGTGGTGCATTTTAAGACTCTGGACTTCTCCCTGACCTAGTTTGTTTTTTTTGTTTTGTTTTGTTTTGTTTTTTTTAATTTTTTTATGTGGGTAGCTCCCTGTCTGGGAATCCAACCCAGGCCGCAGCGCTGACAGCACTGAAGCCTTAAGCCACTACACCACCAGGGAACTCCTTTTATTTTTTTAAGTCCACAGTTAGTTCTGGTGCAATTGGTGTGTTTAGAAGACAGACTTGGTAGATCTTACGTGACTGATAGGATGTGCTTAATGAGGAGTTGAGTGGGAATGCTGAGGATAGTTCTGAGGTTTCTGATTTGGACAAAGGTGCAGCTGTTCACCGAGGTGAAGAGCTCAAGAGGACAAGGAATGACTTGGTGTTCAAACTTAGACATGATGAGTATGAACGGAGAAAACCTGTTTATCAACGTGGTCCTTGAAACATTACTTATGATGGGTTGGTGGGGGTGGTGGTAGGATGGAAACAGCCTTGTTTAATTATTTTTTGTCCTGCAGGCCAAACACATCCCCACCACCTTGTTTTCATATGGCCTGGGAACTAAGAATTTTTTTTCTTTTTGTTAAATGGTTTTTAAAAATAACATTTCATGACACGTGAAAATTATATGAAATACATATAGAGTAGATCCTAAAAGTTCTCATCACAAGAAAAAAAAATATTCGGGGGCGGGGGTGGGGAGTAGCTCCATGGCTGGGAATCAAACCCAGGCCACTGCCTTGAGAGCACCGAGGCCTAGCCACTACACCACCAGGGAACCCCCAAGAAAAAATACTGTAGCTATGTATGGTGATGGATGTTAACTACTTGCTGGGATCATTTTGAAATATTTATAAATATCAAATCATGTTTTACACCTGAAACTGTTATGTCAATATCATTTAAAAATTTTCATAAAATCATGTGAAAATTATATGAAATTGTATTTTACTGTCTATAAAGTTTGATTTGAACACAGCTATGCCCATTTGTTTACAAATTATTCATGCCTGCTTTCTGTCTACAACCATGGAGTTGAGTAGCTGCAACAGAGACCATGTGGCTGGCAAAACCTAAAACATTTACTATCTGGTTCTTTACAGAAAAAGTCTGCTGATCCTTGAATCTATGGGATGTTCATAAGGCTGTTTAAAAAATATAACAAGCTGCGGCTTGAGTTTGATTCCCAGCCAGGAACCCCCCCACCCACACACACACACAAAACAAACAAACAAAAACACATAATGATTTCAGCCTCTGAAGCCATAATCTTAAGAAGATGAAGCGTATATTTAGACCTACTCCAAGAAGCCTATAAAGTTTTTTAAAAATTGCAGAATACTAAAAAAATTATCCAAAATTTGGAAATAAGACTGAGAGTGTAGCATGTCCTTCCATTGTCTACTGGACCATTATTTCATAAGCCCACCCAAGGATTATTTAATTACCCACAGGAATGTACATTTGTTTGATTTTTCTATTCACTATTCAGGGTTCAGACTGAAATTACAAGTAGGTATTTTCCAGGAGAGATGTAAAACATTTACATCCAGTAGAAAAATTAACTTCAAAAGTTATTAATTTTATTAAAATTTTTATTACCCTTGTAGGCCATCAACCAGTTTTGTTCTAACCTAGTAATCATATTCTAACATTTCTCTCTCTCTTTTTTTTTAATACTCTTTTTTTTTTTGCTTTTTGGTATGTGGGTAGCTCCCTGGCTGGGAATCGAACCCAGGCTGCAGCACTGACAGCACCAGTGCCAAAGCCTTAAGCCACTACACCATCAGGGAACTCCCCTAACATTTCTCTTTAAATGCCTTCAGTAATCGGCTCTAAAAGATCCATTTACCACTTTACTGAGGGGGAACCCCCTCATTGATGAGTTAGTACATCTTAGTTACATGTTCATTCTATATTGAGATATCATGTTTCTAACTTTTTTTTTTTTTTTTTTTTTTTTTTTTTTTTTTTTTTTTTTTTTTTTTTTTTTTTTTGCTTTTTGGTATGTGGGTAGCTCCCTGACCGGGAATCGAACCCAGGCCACAGCACTGACAGCGCCAACGCTGAAGCCCTAAACCACTACACCATCAGGGAACTCCTCTAACTTTTTAAAAGTTGTGTACTTTGGCAATACATGCGGTGTGACTTATTAAAATGTTTAAGGTGTGTGTGGGGGGTTTTCCCTGGTGGAGTAGTGGCTAAGCTTTGGCGCTCTCACCACCGTGGCCTGGGTTCAATTCCTGCTCAGGGAACCAACCCCCCCCCAGAAAAAAGCAATAAAATGTTTAAGTTATGCATGTATATTTGCGTGTACATGTATGCAGTTACATCAGGAAAGGACCCAAAAGATGCCCACTCACCAGTGTTAAAGGGGTGAGGTGGAGAAAGACTGTTATGTTTATCTCTGTATGCTTCTGTAGTATGTGAATCTTTTATAAGAATATATTCATATGCTACTTGGATAATTTTTTAAATGGCATTGAGCTAGGAGCCCTAATGTATAAAAGTTCATTTGTATTCAAATATGAATTAAGGTGCAATTATTTCACTAGGGAGCATTGGGACATCACCCTTCCTTTTTTTTTTTTTTTTTTTTTTTTTTTTGGTTCCCTGAGCTGGAATCGAACCCCGGTTGCAGCGGTGAGATCACCAAAGCCTAGCCTCTACACCACCAGGGAACCTGGGACATCACCCTTTAATGTGTTAGGGGTTTGAGGGGCGGTCGTGATTAATGACACTGGGCACCAAACATGGATGGTGAGGTCAGGCTCTACCTCTACTTCGAAGTAGACTTTGGGTCTTGACCTGACCTAGGATCTAACTGCTGAGTCAGGCAGGAGGGCAGTGGGGATGGCCAAGTTTGACAACCAAGTCCTCCCTCTTCTACTTGAGTTCCTGGGAGCTCATATGTCCCTCCACACCACTTTTGGCCATGTTTATGGTTTACTTTGTTGACAGTCCTGGAGGTTTTACCTTACATGTACAGAGGAAATGTTTTCTTCTTGGCTTCTAACTGTCCTGTTTATTCCACAGCCTCAGGTAGAACACGTTCTTAGCCTCAGTACTGACTGCCTCACATGTTGGCTGTGCAAGCTTGAGCTAACAACCCCTTTGGACCTCATGTGTAAAATACAATTTATGCCACCAACCCCAACTTTCTCATGGAACTCTAGGAATGACGGAGGTGAAGGGTGTGAAAATGCTGAATGCCAGGAGGTGGCAGAGAGGGGGAAGTGGGTCAGCATCAGGGCCTTGAAGATCCGGGGAGAAAACAGAAAAGCCAGTTGCTCAGGGTCACTCCTAAGGAGGGCATGGGGACAGCTATGGGGATTCTGTTGTCCCTTCCCTTAGTTCTTCCCCATTAGGGGTTGGAGCAAATACCTGGAGCTTGTGATCCAACCCAGACCTCCCCTAAACAGGGAATGCCCTCCAGCTATACATTTGGGTCTTAATCTCTCATCTGCCTGAGACTTGCTGTGGACCTAGGACTGCCCCACTTTTCTGAGCCCTAGTTCTTCATGTGTAGTGTGCCCACATTAACTCTTCTTTGCTCAAGTTCACACTGTTGAGGACACAGTAAGAAGACACAAGTATACGGGGTGGGATGATGGGTGCACTGTCCCTTCAACACAACAGGCTACCACTGATCTGTACCTTTAGTCAACTTCTTCTCCACAATCCAGTGCTCCCCTAGCCACCTGTGAAACACACCTGTATTCTAGAATTCCAACCTGTGTTCTGGAATCTTGGCCCCTGAATGTCCTCCTGGTTCTAGATTCCCACTGCTATTCCAGACAGTGCACTCTGGAAGCAGAGAGGTCGGCTTGCTCAAACTCTGACTTGAGTCCGCGCTACTGCAAGGATGCGGTGGCGGGACCGCATCGCCGTGCTCTTCTTCCCGGGGGGCATGATGCTCACCATGGCTGCACTGATGCTCTTCTTTGTACACCTGAGCGTCTTTGCCAGCGACGTGCACAACTTCTGGTTCACCCATCACTACGACCGCATGAGCTTCCACTACACAGTTGTCCTGATGGTAGGCCGTGGCAGGGGCTCAAGGGCTGACTGGAGAGAGGCCCAGGGGCTGATGGAAACCCCACTGTTGCATCAGGGAGCCAGTCTCCCACTGGATGGGGCCTATAGTTCTCCCAGGTGATCAGCCTCTGCTGGGCCGCCATGGGGTCACTCTATGCTGAGATGACAGACAACAAGCCTCTTCGGTGCTTTGCCATGACCATCCTGAGTGAGTGAGGGAATGGGGAGCTTTGGAACCCTGAGATGTGGAGGGAGTAGGGAAGGCTGATGGGGGTTCTCCCCACCCCACCCTCTCTCAGTGCTCAACGGAGTCATGTTCTTCAACCGCCTGTCCCTGGAGTTTGTGGCCATGCAGTACCGGGAAGAGAACCACTAAGGCTTGGGGACTGGGCTGAGAAGGGGGAAGGAAAAGGAGGCTTTGGGTGTTTTAATAAAGTCCGTCATTTATTTCCACCTGTTAGCTCCTTCATGGACTGGGGGGTGGGAGGCCAGAAACTCAGGGGAAGCAGCTCAAGACAAATACTTGAGCTGCAGGGACCCCAGGCCCAGCCTGCTGCCACTCTGGTGAATTTGGCTGTGGGCCTGGAATCTTAGTGTCTCAGGCTTGAGGGAGAAGAGCAGAGAAGGGCCCCAGACCTCCCCACTTTCCCTCATCAAGCCCCAGTTCCTAGGCTTGCCTAGCTACAAGCAAGGGCTCAAGAGGGACCCACACGGATGTGAGGGTTCATGAGCGGGTCCAGGTTGGGGTCACTGTCAGCTGCAGCCCGGCCCAGGCGAGACATGAGGACAAGGAGGGCCAGGAAGCCCAGCAGCCCGATCAGCAGCAGCAGCCCCGCCCTCTGGAGCAGGGTCAGAGGCCGCTTACGAGACCCGGCCCGGCTCCTGGGGGGACGAGGGTAAAGTTAGATCCAGCCCCTGGTCCCTGGTGGCCCCGTAGCCTGGAGAGGAGCCCTGGTCACAAACACTCGTCTTCTGGCCCCAGCACCACTGTACCTGATCCTCATTTCCTCAAGTGTGCCATGGGGATGAACATCCCTGTACCTGCCCACTACAAGGGTGACTATGCAGCTCAAACCAGGTGAAGCAGTGACTATTCTAGAAACTGCAATGTGTCAGTCATGGGAACAGTTACAGAGATCAGGTGGCATCAAAGCAGGAAAGGGCCTCAAAGAGTCTGAGTCCAAACCTCCCATGTAGCAGGTGAGGAACAGTCCTAGAGACGTCAGACCCAAGACTTCTGTCATCAAGCAGAGGGCCCTCCACTCAGCCCCAACACCAGGTACCGATGTTGCCCAGGACAAGCCACTTTTGTTAAGACACTGTCATGCCCAGGGCCTCTGGCTCTCACGTCCCTTTCTCCCCGTTCCTGACATCCTGCCCCACCTGACCCCGTGTACCTGAGCAGCTGGGCCAGCCAGCCCAGGGCAGGCCGGCGTCGGTACTTGTCATCGTCGTAATCCCCATGGAGGCCTGGTGCCCGGTCATCATCCCGGGTGTCATATACCTTCCTCGGGGCTGAGGCTGTAGGGGCAGAGCCATCAGCATCCACAGGCTCAGGGAAACGCCCACAGCAGGGGGAGTAGGGACAGCAGGACAGCCTTGCCCTTCTCAACCTGACAGTATATCTCAGAATTGTAGGGTAGTGATGTCTGTGTTTGGAGGGAGGGAGGGCCCCTTCGGGTGGGTCTCCAGACCCCTGAACTCCCTCAACATGAAGCATCCCACCCCATTTCTATCCTCCTCTGGCCTAGACAGTCCCCTGGCTCACCAGTCAAGGGCTCAGGACCAGCCATGTGAATCACTGTGTGCTGCTCAGGCCGGCCTGGGGAAGCAGGGGGTCGGGACACTTGGCTGTAGAAGGCTGGGGTAGCAGAAGCACTGGCTATCTCTTCTTGTTCAGGGGTACCACTGGCTGTGGCAGGAAAAGAGCTGTCAACAGAGCAGGGAGGCAAAGGCCCCAACAGCAGGTGGAGATTGCCACTCACCATTAAAGCTGGACCAGTCAGAGAAGTCAGAGGTGTTGAGGGGCTCAGGCTCTGGGCTCACCACCTCATCAATCTAAAGGAAGAAACCTGTGTCACCAGCCTGCCCAGTGCTGTCCCCACCCACCCGACTGGCCCAGATGGGACCCGAGGGAGACAGAGGGATTCTCACCAGAGGAAGGCCCAGTCCTGCCCGGGCCCAGTTGACCGTAGCCAGCTTCTCTCTCAGTGCAGAGGCCACAGGGCCAGCCAGGTTGGCAGGGGGGAAGATGGGACCACTGCAGCTGGGGCACTGGTAGCCAGCAGGCGCTGTATTTTGGGGTAGCTGGGCAGCACGTTCATTGAGGCAGGCCCAGTGGAAGAGATCTTACGGCCCATGAAATAGTGGAGGAGAAAGAAGACACTATAGACCCCAGCCCAACAACAGGCCCCAGGCCATCTCAGGAACACACGCATACATACATGCCAGCCTCGGGCTGCCTCCTTCCCATCCTCACCCCAGCTCCATTTCATCAATGTTCTCTAAGTCTTCGGCCTTACTGGCTACCACCATCTGACTAAATCAAAGCAGATGCTACAAAGCTCCCCAGCCTACTAGGAGGTGGCAGGTAGGTGGGAAGAAGATGCCACAAGCTCCTTGGGCTAACAGCTAATCAAGAACAGTTTCAGAAAACCTTCTAGACATACACAGAGGCACATGTATGCCTGTGCCCTTACACCTGGTGTGTATATACACATAACCAACACAAGTGCCATCCCTGTATCTATACTTACACTCACACATACACATCTACACTCATTTGCTAATACTTGTGCACCCTCACATTCTGCAACCCAAAAAACACACCTGTATTCATATGTTCACACATATTTACCTATTTACTCACCCACAAGTACTAATGAACTAACACTTATGAAAAGAAACAATGTACATTAAACCCATGCATGTATATCCACGCACTCACACTAAGAAACATGCATGTGAAGACCACTCTTTCGCATTAGCTTTTTCAAAAAGTGGAGGAGCTAAGGTTCTTATACCAAAGTCAGGTCAAGGTCATGACACATATCTGCTGACTTCTCTCCACTGACTCTACTATGGGAAACTCACTTCCTCTCTGTTTAATCCTGGAATCAGTAATGAATCCTGATTGTCTGAAAGCCCCATGCTGGTCCAGCCAGCTACTGCTCACAGCCAGAACCACACCCACAAGTTTGACTGGCTCTCGCTCAACAACTTGGTACTGGAGGGAGAAATTAGAAGCTTTAATTTTTAGGGAAAGACACTGAGGCCTAGAAAGGGAAAATGACTTGCCTGAGATCACAAAGCTATAAGTAATCCAGCAGGACTAGAATCTGGGGCTCCAGCCTTCCTGGCTTGGGAGTCTCACTGTCTGCTGCTTAGGGAGGGCCTGCTAATTGGTCACCAAGCTGGGCCTATCCTGATTCCCCCAAGGTGCCCAGGCCTCACCATAGCAGACGAGGCGGGTCGTCTCCCGAGTGGCCAGGGGTATGTTGCACAGGTGGCAATTGGGGTTGTAGTCGCTATCTTGGAGCCACTGCAGGTAGGACTGTACGATGCACTGGATTGGGGGAGAGAGGTCACAACTGGAGCTGGGCTCCACAGCCCAGCACCCTAAGGCCCACTGCCTATCTCTCATCAGAGAGGAGACTTATCTTTTCGTTTGTTCAATCAATAAACATTTATTGAGCACATAGCATGTGCAAGACTCTGTCTTAAGGGCTGGAGATATAGCAGTGAACAAAATAAACCAAGTCCTAGCCCTTGTGGAACTTCCGTTCTAGCGCCAGGCCCTCCATGGATTTAGAGGAAGCCAATACTACTTGCCCTCCCAGTGCCCTGCTCAGCTGCTCCCCTGAAGGCCCCACCTTGGCGTGATTGGCTACCAGGCAGTGCTCACAGACGTTGACCCGGTGTTCGAAGCAGAACAAGTTGGTCACTTTCCTCTTGGGGCACTTGCAAAGCCCCATGGTCGACCCTGGGGAAGGGGCCTGAGTTGGTAGGGAGCTAGGTTCTGGTGGCCGCCAATAGGCACTCACCACTTCAGTGCTTTTTCACTCTTAAATCCCCCAGACACGCTCCTATTTGCCCCAGCCCCAACTTCCTACCCACCGCCCCTCTTCATTCCGGACCACGCCCCCTGCATAAATCCGGCCTCCGAAGACCACCCCCCATTCCTCCCGGGTCCCGCCCCGGGCCAGGTCCCTCCATCAGCGTTTCTCCAAAACTCCGGGCCCCGCCCCCAGGGGCCCCCACCTGAGTCCCACCCCTCCAAGCCCCGCCCCCACTTTCTCCACAGACCCCACTCTCAGTGTTACAGATCCACCCGGGCACTGGTCTCGACAGGCGCAAGCGCTGGTCTAAGGCGCGGAAGGGCAGACAATGCGCTACGCGGACTCTAGCTCAGCTCTTTCCAGCCCCGGCCGCTCCGATTAGCTCTCCGCTGCCACGTCTCTTCCGGGTGTGGCGCGTGCTGATGACGCCACAGCGGCACCGGCCCCGCCCCTGCTGACGGTCGATATGGAGAAGAGTGAAGAAGGGGCGACCAGAGCACCGCGGTTCTCCCGCCTTACGTCATTTCCGCTTCCTCCTGGCCAGGGCGGGTAATCCGAAAGTTTCTGCTTCGCGAGGACACACGGGTTGGCGCGAGCCCGGGCGGCTGCGGCGGCCAAGACCAAGGCTAGACATGTCCGAGAGGCGAACGCGGTCCGGTGGGGCCGCGCAGCGCTCGGGTGAGTGGAGGGCGCGGGGGAGAGATGCTGCCGAGCCGTTTGAGGGATGCAGTCCCTTGAGGAAGACCCTCCCCCTACTGCCCTAGGATGGCCCACGGCCCACCTCCCGCCCGGGAAGGCTCCCCCAAAGGGTTTGTTTGGGAACCTTTTCTCGCTTTCTCTTCAGAACATGTGCTCCAGACCCTGAGGTCTAGAGTCCTCCTATACCTCCTAACTTTTTCTTTCCAGGCCCAGGGGCCCCGTCTCCTCCGTCTCTACGGCGGTCACAGCGAAAATCAGGCTCTGATCTCCCCAGCACCCTCCCTGAAATCTGGCCGAAGGTGAGCAGCCCAGGGTTCCTCAGTTCCTACCGTAGAGGCCTTTGGACTAATGTAGAGCTTATGGTCACCCCTCTTCTCCAGGCACCCCATGTAGCTCCAGTCAGAAAACCCATCGTCTTGAAGAAGATCGTGGCCCATACTGTAAAGGTAAGGACTTCGAGAGAGGTTGTGGGTGGGGAACCAAAACTAGGGGCCAGCTATGTGATCAATTAGTGTTGTCTCCACAGATCCCATCTGTTCACTCGCCTCGAAGGAGCCCTAGGGTGAGTTCATTTTCATCTGCTTTGTTGAGTGGAATCCAGGACATTCCAGAGCTGGGACCGAGCATAGTGTCTGCTCAGGAAGCTGTTTTGCAGTATTTTGTAACAGTTTGCCTTTGGACACCTGCATGCATTGCCAACCTTGCTTACTCCTTGTAGACTTAATACATTTAGCTCTTGATGTCCTGGTATGTTCTACCATTTTCCTTTAAAAATTGAACCATGTCCCAACTACTCTTTCTTTCTACTCTATCTTATCCTCAGTTTTTATTTACAATTGTTGTACGATGAGTTATATGTATGATGTTTTTATGGTTTTAGCAGAAGTCAACATTCATTAAAATCTGCCTGAGGACATAATGAATGAGAAATGCCAAATGTTTCTGAGGAGCTAATGAGGCTTACAGTCAAGTGGGAAAAAAGACAAATGAACAAGTGATAACATAATATGCTGAGTACCACAACAGAGAAAGAACTAGATGCTGCGAAGGCACCTAACCCAAACCAGGTGGCTCAGGGAACTTTTCACAGAAGAAGAAATGTTTAAACTGACTATTCTAGTAGTAGTGTACCAGGCAAAGGAAGCTGTATTTGCAGAGACCTGGAAGCAACAACAACAAAAAAAAAGAAAATCGCAAGTTTAGGGAACAGCTGCTTGTTTAGTGTGTCTGCAGCAGACCTTACTGTGGTGAGGGAGCATGCTAAGCCAGAACAGATCCTGCGAAGGCATGAAAGCTATGCTCAGGAGCTTGGATTTCGTCCTTGGCTCTGTGGGCAGCATTTGGAGAGTCTTAAGCAAGGTAGTGACTGAGTTAATAAGCTTGAGTGTTTTAGAAAGCTCCCTCTTGGATCTGGGTGGAGAATGTGCTGGAAAAAGGCTGCCAGGGACCCCAACATTGGGTAGGAAGACTTGGCAGGAATCCTGAAGTGAGATAGTGGGGACCTAAAGTAAGGTAATGGCAAAGTGACGCTCCTTCCCCTGGCTCACTACATGGCTATCACAGCACATAGGAGTCAGCTCAGTGGAGCCCTCCTCCCAGAGGCTCTCCCTGACCACCTTACCCAATCACTGTCACATTTCTTAATATAGTTCTCCTTAGGACTTACCAGGTTGGGAGTAATTTGTTCGCATGTTTGTTTCTTTCTCTCCTCAGTAAGTGCCTTGAGGGCAAAAACTCCCGCCTCCCCCATGGTGGCCAGAATCTATTCTGACTTACCAGGCTCCCTCCCCCCGAGTAAGGTCTGCTGCAGACCTGTCAAACAAGCGGCTGATCCTCAAAGCTGCGTTTTTGTTTGGTTTTGTAGAGTTTTGTTTTCTGGACTCTAGGTCTGTGCAAATATAGCTTCTTTTACCAAGTACACTCCCATTTGTTTGTAAAGATTAAAGACTCAGTTTAAACATTTCTTCTGTGAAATGTTCCCTGAGCCACCTGGTCTGGGTTACGTACCTTCACAGCATCTGGTTCTGTCTGTATTGTAGTCCTTAGGATATTACATTGTTAGCACTTGTTCATTTGGTTGACCAATAGATTGATGAGACAGTGAGCAGAAAAAGCTGTGAGGACTTGGGTGACTGGGTGATCAATAAGTACTAACTGATTTGATGGACATTTGGGGAAAATCGTTGCCACCTGTGACCATAGAGGGTAAGGGTGGAAGCAGGAAGAGCAGGTGGGAGGTTATTGAACTGGTCTAAATGACAGGTAAAGTGGGTTTGCATCAGTTAGAGGTGGTTAGATTTTGGTCATGTTTTGGAGATAGCTGGCAGCACCAGCAGTGGTGGCATAGTCTTGGGTTAAAAAAAACCTGAGCAGTCAAGATTGATTGTTCATGTCTTTCCCCTCCCCACATTTGACTCAGGGTCTGAGTTGTTGCCTGACCTGTCTCCTCTTTTCCTTTGAAAATTGTTTGTCCTGTGGCTCTTTCCTTCCACCCTAAATCTCCTGGGACCTTTCTGGAGGTAAGTAACACAGCTAAGTAACAGGGAGGTGTTCTTTCTTCTGTTCTAATACAGATTGCTTTTTTCTTGGAGAAAGAAAACAACCCTCCTAGCAGAGAGCCTACTAGGGAGGATCTCTTCAAGACATGTAGTGTCCCTGCCACCCCTACCAGTACTCCTGTGCCATATAGCCTGAACGTTGAGTCTAACTCTGGGGAAGACCTAGACACCAGAGACTTGGAAATGTCCAAAAAAGTCCGGCGATCCTACAGCCGGCTGGAGACCCTTAGCTGTGCGTCCACCTCCACCCCAGGCCACCGGTCCTGCTTTGGCTTCGAGGGGCTGCTGGGGGCAGAAGACCTGGCTGGAGTCTCTCCTTTATTGCGTTCAAAGTTGCCTGAGGTCCCCAGGGCCCCTGCGAATCCCTGGGCCCCAGACACAACTCTCCCTGGAATCTCCCCACCAGTTGTGAAAGAGAAACGGAAAAAGAAGAAGGCGCCGGAGATCCTGGTGAGTGATGGGCAGGGGCCTTCCTCTGTTGTCATGCAGATACGCTGGGACACGTGCTGTCCAGGGCTCAGCTCTGGCTGTTTTGGGGGAAAGGCAGCGCCTGCAGGGTGTGGGTAAACGTGCTCCAGCCAACATGCCCTCCTCCCCTGCTCCCCATTTCTTTTCCCATAGAAATCAGAGCTGGATGAGTGGGCCGCGGCCATGAATGCTGAGTTTGAAGCTGCTGAGCAGTTTGATCTCCTGGTTGAATGACATGAAACGGGTGCACCTGGCCAGACCTTCCCCTCTTCTCCCTGTGCATAGCCCCTTCTTCCTATGGAAAAGACACTTGGGGTCCCCTTCCCTGGCCTTGTTCCCTATGCGTGTGCTGTTGCTGCACATGAGGTCTGTCCTCTGAGTATTTGTGCAGTGGCCACAGCTCTTCACTTCAGGAAATGGGGCTTCCTTGGTTCAGCCACACACTAGTCTGCCACTGTAGTCAATAACCCACTCTCCTCTCCTCCCTGTCTCCCAGTGTCCTGGCTAGTTTCCAGCTGGGCCACGGATGATGGAGGAGGACTCACTGGCCTGGCCAGAGGTGGTTACAGGGCCAGTGAGTGGACTGGGTGAGAGCACGTCGGCTCTGGGTGGAAAGTGTGACTGCTCTGACCAGCCCAACAAACAGGCGCCTAGAGCCATAGCAGCCTCTGGCTTTCTGTCCTGCTTGCCTTCTGTTGGTGGCTTGGTTCCATCTGTATAAAATGGCTTGGGTTTCCTTTTTGACTATAGACGGTCCAGGAGAGATTTCATGGATTGGGGACAGACTGAGGAAAAAGTTGGACACTCAGCCAGTAGAGTCAGGTTTTGAAGGCGGGTGGGAAGCCTCACTTGGGTCTCGGACTATGGGCGTTGACCGTAGTTCCAGGCTGATGGAGCGCTGGTTGCATGGGGCAAAGGGTACATTTTGGGGTTTGGTGCCAGATGCCATAGGCTCCAGCCTCCACAGAACCTGAGGCTTAGGGCATCTAGAGTGACACCTGCACAGGGCCAGGAAGGGACCTGTGACAGGAGGCGCACTCCCCCTTGTCAATCACACCTGTTTTTTACAAAAAGTGCAGCGTCAACTCAGCTCTGTAACAAAAACTTATAGGTTGGATCGTCGTAATCCACTAGCATTTTGCAGCTACACTTAGAAAGTTCTAGGAAGCTTTTCTCACAGGCCAGAAAGGGACTGGGGTTGATGGCAGTTTTAACCTTTAGCTTAGTGTTCTCATAGGAGGGCAGTACCTGAGTCTAGTGCTAGGAGTTGAGCTGGAGGAGAGGGAGTTTGTTTCACTGTCTCAAGGGAACCCCACTTCCCTACTCTGTTTCTCTTCTCAGTGCTGGTAAAAGGTGTGCTTTCAAAGGTGGCCCAACCACAACCTCCACTGTACCCCAGGTAGTTGAACCTCTTGGTGTTTACAGATTTGTAGACAGAGATGTTAAGAGGAATGTGGCAAGCAGAGCACAGCACGGCAGGGAAGATGAGGGCTTGCTTGGTCAGGGTTCTAGAAATGACGTAGGCCCGGTGGACGCTAATTAAACTCTTTGCAAGGCCTGGGAGTCCCAGATTGCCTGTTCAACAATTCTCGCTTTGTCAGAACTTGCAAGCCAGCTCCTTTGCCAGGGTGGGCCAGATGCACTTGAACTGGACCACACCTGAAAGATTCCTGTCCACCTGGCTGGAGCAGAACTTCCAGGAAATATGTCAGTCCTGCAGAATCTGGAGAGGCCAGATGATGAGCTGATGTCATCACTGCAAACTTCTTTCTACCCCTGAAAAACTTAAGACTGTGGAGTTTAAGGGAAATTGGGGTTTCTTTTTTATATTAAAAAAAGGAAAAACCTGACTGAAGAGTTTCTGTCTGTTCAAAGATTGTTTATTTTATTGGGTTAAAGTTAGAGCTTAGGATATGAAGTCCAGGAAGCAAAGCCTTTGGGCTGTGTCACAGGGTCGTCCCTTTGTACAGGGGGCTGCCATCCGGGCCTCCAGTAGCCCTTTGGTGGACCACTGCCCCCACTGCCCATGTCTGCTTTGCTCTCCAGTCGCTCACAACTGCTCCTCCAAGGCAGGGCTGCCTGAAAGGAGGCCTGGAGGGGAGCCCCATCCCCGTCTGTCCTAGGAGGAAAGAAGTGGGGTCTGGGGTGAGGCTGCTATGAGCTTTGCCCAGAGCCTGAGAACCAACCCTCCCCCATCCCAAGTCCAGTCCTTGTTCTCCTGCCCCCACTTCCTGGCAGGTCTTGTGAAGGAGCCAGCTCCTCACCCTGGCAAGGCCTGGATGCTCTAGTCTGAGAAGCCAGTCAAAGATGCAGACACCGGCGACTCCATGCGGGCGGCACAAGCCAGTACCCCCTTCGTCTCGTCTCATCTCTACGGTCGTCCTTGCCTCCTTGACCTTTGAGCAAATCAAGTCCTTTAAATTCTTAAGTTCTCCCCACAGCCTCCCCAAATCTCCCTACTTCTATCTCCTTCCCTCACCCAGATGAAAGTAGGTCCCTCTTTTCAAAGTCAAGCTTTCCACTTTAACTTTTGATCCAATGATCACATCTAAGACCTTGTGCCTCTTTCTCCTACAGGTCCTAACAGGCTTATGTTTTATTGTTGAAAACAGCCACCCTAATCCTAAGCCAGAAATGTCCTGGCTTTCTAGTGGGTCTCATTCCCTTTCACCATTCACCTCTCCAGACTTCACACTGCAGCCAGAATGAGTTTCCTAAGAGACGAAATTTGGTGCAGTTTCTTTGCTTAAAGCCCATCGAGACAATTCTACTTTCGGATGTAATACCCAAAAGAATTGACAGCATAGTCTCGAAGAAGAATTTGTGCACCCACGTTCATAGCTGCATGATTCACAATGGCCAAAAGGTGGGAGTGACACAGGTGTTCATGGACGGATGACTAGATAAACAAAATGCAGTAGATACGATGGACTTAGCTCTGCCTTGTAAAGGAATGAAGTTCTGGTACTTGCTGCAACACAGATGAACCTTGAAAACATGGTGCTAAGTGTAATGAGCCAGTCACAGAAGGACAAATGTTGTTTGACTCCACTTAACATAAGATACCTGAAATAGACTCAGAAACAGGAAGTATTGTAGAATGATGGTGGTTGCTAGGGGATAGGGGAAGGGAATGAAAAGTTACTGTTTAATAGGTACAGAGTTTCAACTGGGGAAGATGAAAAAGTTCTGGAGATGGATGTGGTGACAGTTGCATAGCATTTAGTGTGAATGTGCTTAATGCCTTTGAACCACTTAAGATGGTTAATATAAATTTTGCAATGTATTTTGCCATAATAAATTTAAAAATAAAACCCCTTGGTGGCTATCCATTGTCACTGCAGTGGTATTGTGGTGGTTACTGGGTTTTGTTTTTTTTTTGTTTTGTTTTGTTTTTTTTTTTTTTTTTTTTTTTTTTTTTTTTTTTTTTTTTTTTTTTTTTCTTTTTGGTATGTGGATAGCTCCCTGACTGGGAATCGAACCCAGGCCGCAGCGCCGACAGCGCCAGTGCCGAAGCCCCAAACCACTACACCATCAGGGAATTCCCGGTTACTGGTTTTGGATGCCCAGCATCTCAGCCTCCACAGTGGGCTGGCTGTAGGACCCCCGCTCTCCTCCATGGGCGTAAAGAGGCTAGACACTTGCTCTCTCCCTGATCTCAGCAACCAGCACATGGGCATCCGACCTGAGCTCAGCCAATCAGATCCTGCACCTGAAACAAGACCCAAGAAGAGGGTAGGACACCTGAGGATTCAGTGAGGTGGTGGTCCTGTGTGTCCAGTGGACCTGGGCCTCCATTGTCCTGTGTGGAGGTGGCAGGTGACTACACTTCGCTCCTGCAGCAGGGCCGTCAGTGGTCCTGGTAGCCAGCATCCCACACTTTCTGCCCTTTGAGTCTGTTCCTCCTGTGAGTTCTGTGACTCCCCAGTATCCTTCCAATAAACTCCTTTTCTGTTCAAATCAGCCAGTGTTGTTTCCTGTTGTTTGCAATCCAGAGACCTGATGGTCCACACTGCTTGGCAGGGTTGTGAGGACCCCAGGACGAGAATGGTTGCCATGACTCGAGTCTTCGGGCCCGCAGAACCCCTATAGGTCCTGAGCGGCTACCAGGTCCACGCCTCCGAGCATGGATTCTCTACTTTTTACAAGCTTCTCTGACTTCCTTTAAAGAATCCCACTGCAGCCCCCGTCCCTTGCATTTGCAGAGAAGGATTTAGTTTAGAAAATATTGTTTAAAAAAAAGAAAGAAAAAAAGAAAATATTGTTTAGCACATAGCTTTGGTAGTGTTGCCAGATAAAATATAGGACCCTATGAAATTTGAATTTCAGGTAAACAATGAATACATTTATTTGTATTTAAATTTAGTGGGGTGACATTGGTTAGTAAAATTACATAGGTTCCAAGCATACAGTTCTACATTGTTTATGTATTCCATTGTGTGCTCACCACCCAAGTCATTTCTCTTTCCAATTGAATCATTATTTTAGTATAAGTATATCCCAAACATTGCACAGGACATTTTATACTTCATAAAAGTATAAGTACCATATTTTGCTGTGTATAATGCACACTTTTTGGCCCAAATTTGTAATGGAAAAATAAGGATGTACATTATACATGGTAGTAGTAATTCTGTATCAATATAAATGTTTTTAATTCTTTTATTTATGCTTGTGAGTTACAAGTGTAACTAGAAATCAATAATGACACCTATATGCAAAATAATACCCTGGAATACAATAATTGGTTTTTTTAATATAAAAATAATTTTACATATAATTTTTTTTTTTTTTTTTGGTGGTTCTCTGGCTAGGAATCAAACCCAGGCCCTAGCATTGAGTTCAAAGCCTAGCCACTATACCACCAGGGAACCCCTATACATAAAATTTCTTGTACCTTGTATCTGTTCTTATGCTTTGCAATTATTAATATAAATTTTCTTGTACTATAATGTTTTTTAAAATGCTAAATTATTTTATAATATAAACAAATACTAAAATATAAACAAAACATTTAATTAAAAAATTAAAACGAAAGTTTTTTTCCCCTGAAAATTTGGGCAAAAAACATGGGTGTGCATGATACATGGGAGCACATTATACTCAGCAAAATGCAGTATTTGTTTTTCATATAAAATTCATACTTTACTGGGCATCCTGTGTTTTCTTTGCTAAAGCTGGCAAACCTAACTTTGAGGGATCTGGGTGGCTGGTCAGAGGTGATGGTGGAGGCTCTCCAGGCTGGAGGCTGCCCTAAGGAAAGCAGACGAGGCTGGAAAGGGGAGGCCAGTGGGATGAGGGACATGGCTCACCAATTGGGCTTCTGTCTTCCTCAGTCTCCCCTGGGCAGACGAAGAGCCCACTCTAAGCCCAGCAAGAAGCCAATGGTGTCACCTATTGAGGGGCAGAAGCTGGAAGACCCTCAGGTCTCTGGGGAGCGAGGCACAGAGGTGACAGGCAGGGGTGGCAGGAGGGTTGGAAAAATTCTCCTGCCTGGGTGGAGATCTGAATTCCCAGTCATAACTCCAGGGTATGTGGGAGGACCCAGGCTCTTGGGTTGCCAGTCTCATGCCACTTCAGTCACCATGACACCTTCTCTGCCAAAGCCACCTTCTTCAGAGCCAAAGTTGGCCCTGCAACCAGAACCCACATTCGAGTTCCTGTTTACACTCCTAAGTGTGGAAGAGGCCCCCGAGCCCAAAGACCCTGAAGAGTAAGGCTGTGTGTGTGAAAGGGAAACCAAAGGTGCTCCTCCTACCCCCCTGCCCCCACATTCACATGGAGAGCTGGGCCAGGACTCAACCCTGGGGTGGCAGAGGGGAGGCCCACTAGCACTGAAGGAGCCTGGGCCTTGGGCTACCCCGCCCCTTTGCCCACCTCATCCTCTGGCCTCAACCTTCTGGGCCAACCCTCACTGCACACCTGTCCTAGGGACTTGGAGATCCAGGAGAGCCGGTTCCTGGATAAGGAAGACTGGGGCGCCCAGCAGACCTTGAAGGAAATCAGATATTTGCAGAATGCTTGCATGAGGTGAGCAGGGCTGGAGCAGGTGGGGACCAGTAGGGTGACAGGGCTTTCCCCTACGGAGGTCAGGGCCTCGGGCTTGACAGCTGTGGGTCTGCACTTGCCCCTCTTCCTTCCCTTCTTGCCTTGACTTCTCCCTGTCCTAGTCTGGATGACTTACTTGCTGGCCAGCAGGTCCCTTCCCTCCTAAGCATCAGTGTCCTTGTATGTGAGAGAGACCTGCCCTACACGTATAGGGACCATAGCTCTTTAACTGTGTGCCCACATGCCTGGTTATTGGGCAGTCTATAAGGCTATTAGGGATGCCTCACCTTTCATTGTTCAAGAACTTGAGGGGTAGTTTGATCTGGGTGTGTGTGTGGGGGGGGTATGTTCTCTGTATGTCAGGTTCTGGAGCTTGGGTTGGCACAACCCCATGATCACATGCCAGGGTTACATCTCCACGTGGAGACAGAGGCCTTGGGGTTGGGGTAGGGGGAGTGTGATGCCATTCTCCATTGCTGCACGTGGGATCCCACAGGCATGGATCTCAGTGGTCAGCTCGGCTGACTCAGAGCTCAGGCAGGGCTAGTTCCACCTGGCAACCACCCAGAATCCTCACAGCCAGCCCTACTGCAGCCCAGCAGGGCGAGGTGGCTAGCCCTAGGCCGCCAGCTTCCCACAGGGGCCTGAGCGGTTCTCTAACCCAGCCTGAGCAATGAAGCAGCCTGCCTTTCGCTAGCTAAAGAAGAGAAAAAAAACACACACACACTTTATCTGGGCCCTCTGCTAAGTCACATAGAGAGAATAATTTCCTCCCCACCTGTGGCTTTGCCAGGACAATGTGGGACACTAAAAATAACTTTCAGGGTTCCCTGGTGGTGCAGTGGCTAGGCTTCAGTGCTCTCATTGCCATAGCCTGGGTTCGATCCCTGCTCAGGGAGCCAACCTAAATAAATAAATAAATATTTTCTCCCACCCTCTAAGCTCTTCTAACTAGGCTAATAATCCAATTAATGTGAAATATTAAACAGGGGAATATGTCCAACATTTATCACGTGTGCCATCAGATATGAGACCCGTTGGCACACACAACGCCGTGGCCTGGGTTCGATTCCCAGCCAGGGAAGTACCCCTCACCCGCGCACCCCACCCCCACCCCACCCCACCCCCAAAAAAGAAAGAGAAAGATATGAGACCTGAAGGCACATTGGTCACTTACGGTTTATGTGCCATTTTGGACAAAGGAGAAGAGGAGCAGGGGTTTGGGACTTCAGAGGAAATACAGACAATTCATAGGCAGACAGAAAGAGCAAACCTGTGGCAAACAAATTCTTACTGGGCCACGCAGAAATAATGGGACACCGAGGGAGGTCAATGCACAGGCCGGATTTCTCCCTGCCTGCCACACTTCCTTTATATTATGATGCTAATGTGGTGCTGAGGTGCTGCTCCCTGCCTTTAAGCTGGCTTTTCTATCTGAATTCCTTTAGGCAGGAAAGGGAGAGGGTCTAAGTTTCTTTCTGAATCTTTTGTTTCTTAATAACCAGCTTAAAAGTCAATATCCCAAAAGGCAGATTTAGGGGTGGCAAAACTTTGGTCCCCCTCAATAAGAAGACTACCGCAACCTGGGTTCGATTCCCAGTCAGGAAACTACCCCTCACCGCCCTCCACCCCCCCCCCAAAAAAAAAAAAAGAAGAAGACTGGGCTCTGGGTGAAACCCTGGTCTCAGGTGGCTGTACCAGGTCACACTCACGTAGGAGGTGTGGGTTGCCCGGAGGTGCTGCTGAGGACAAGAGCCTGGGGGCTAAGGGAAGTCTCTCTTTCAACCCCAGGCTTCAGGAGTCACTGAGCACTAGCCAAGCACACAACCTGGCCCTGGGGGAGAAGCTGCAAAACCCGGTGAGACCCTTGGCCCAGGAACCCCTTCCTTGGCGGTGCCTCTACCCTGCCTCCCAGCTCATCTCCCTTGCTGTGGGGCCTCAGGCAGGTCTGCCCAGGTAGGCTACCCACCTCTGGCCCCTGCAACCCTTTGTTCCAGCCCAACTCACTGTATAACAGCCTGACGGAGAAAGTGAAGGCCATGCAGGAGGAAGTGAAGGCCATGCAGGAGGAAGTGAAGGCCATGCAGGAGGAAGTGATGGCCATCCAGGAGGAAGTAAAGGACATCCAGGAGTGAGCCAGGCACTGCCCCAGGTGTACAGGTAGCACCCTGGCAAGTGATGAGGGAGAGCACACCTCACTCGACCTCCCCTTGCCTGCAACAACCCAGCTTCCAGAAGGCAGCACTCCTCATCCTGCAGCCTGACGTTCCCCATGACCACAGAAACCAATGTCAGTCAGCCTTGGCCAGGCCCAAAGCCAGAGACTGGACACCTCCTCGGGAAGCCACTCCAACAGGTCCTCGCCAGGTTCCAACAATAAACTCTGTAGCTGAGCCGAGGCTCCTGTGCTGTCTGTGGATTCTGGGAATTGGGGAGCAGAAGGGCACCAGCTCCAAACTGAACTTGGTCCCTGGACTACCCTCTGACACCACCCACCTCCCGGGGTTCTCTGGCTCTGAGCTTCCCCCACCCCGGAGGAGCTCCAGGTCTGGTTGGTGTGAGCCTCAAGGTCAATGTCCCTGTGATAAGCACTGGGGCAGGACCAGAAGTGGTAGGATAAAGGCACCCTGTCTAACTCCAAAGGGCAGATATACTAGGGAGGGGCGAGAAGAGACACTTCCCACCTGTGACGACCTTGGATAGGTCTCTTCCTCTTTGTAAGTCAAGTCATGAGGACATAAGTGAGAGCTCCCCAAGAGCCCAATACCCTTCAAGCTGGAGATGCATCTGGAATGTGAATTTCCACCCTACCCCCTCCAGCCCGGGCTCCCTGGGGCCTCCCTTGAGACCTCACTCCCATCACTAATGGGGCTCTCCCAGTCATGGGCTACAGCCCCTCGCCCCATACCACCTATGGGGCTGAGTGCACCCTTACCTCAGGACTGACTGCCTGAGCTCCCAGCCATGGTCACTACATCCTGGCCACTGATAGGCCTGCAGGACTTGTGCCCATTATCCTTGCTGCATTCAGCATCTGTCTAGTCCCATGGAGTCTTTCTAGGTGTCCCATGATTCCTGGTGTAACAAGAAAGAGATGGGAAGTAGTGGGGGAGGGGAGGAGAGGAGAGGAGAGGACAATGCTGCTGTCAGGTCAAGACGCCGTGGTCGAGTTCGATTCCCAGTCAGGGAACCAACAACAACAACAACAACAACAAAAAAAAAAAAAAAGGGAGATGACAGAGCTAGCAAAACGACAAAGTCAGTTTAAATGAGAATACAAGAAACGGACACAGGGAGCTCCCTGATGGTGTAGTGGCTTAAGGCTTCGGTGTTGGCGCTGTCAGCGCTGCGGCCTGGGTTCAATTCCCAGTCAGGGAGCTACCCACATACCAAAAAAGCAAAAAAAAAAAACAAGAAACGGACACATAGATATAGTCAAAGGAGGAAAAAGGGAATCTTGAAATAAGATTGCTAAATTAGCTACAAGATTGATCAATATCCTATAGGGTGACTTTTTAGAGACCCCATGACTCTAAGGGTGCTAATTGTTCACTGGGCAGAAATCTAGTATGACATGGAAAGGACCGTGAGCATCGTTCTGCCTTATACCCACCTCAGGGGACACTACCCAAGAGGATGAAATTGAGGTTTGTGGCCCCACATCAGACCTGGTTACCTGACTCCATGGGATCATGCCCAGGCCAGTGACTGGTGGCAGACTTGATCAGTGAAGGTCGGAGCTGAGCTGAGCTCTGACTTAGCAGCCCGCATGCCTTTTCCTGAAGGGAATTAGCCAAAACAGAGATGGAAGGGTGGGTAGTTGGACCAACAGGTAAATGGTGAAATCAATGCAACCATTTAAGGACCTCCAGCAACAAGATAATCAGCAGCATGGCCCCATCTGAATCTGCTTCCTCTAAAAGCCTCCAGCATCTCAGCCTGGAGAGCGGCCAGCAGGATGTACTGACAGGGGAGGCAGAGTGTGGGAGCAAGGCGAGGAAGGGTAACCCCGAGATGGTTGGCCTGAGTGGCTGGGAGGATGGAGGGCCGTTAGCTAAAGGGCAGCCTATGGGTACAGGAAGGCCTGAAGGTGACTTAAGGAGGGCGAGATGAGCGGCTGTGACCAATGTGGCTGTCAGGTCAAGAACAGAGGACAGAACCGACCTCTGGGTTTGGCAACGTGGAATGAAGTTGACCTTTTCAAGAGCATTTCAAGTGCAGTGGTGGGTAAAGCCTGAATTGGAGAATGGAGGAGAGGAATTGAGGACAAACACAGATGACCCTTCTGGGGTTTTACCATACAGAGAGACAGAAAACTGGGACAGTTATGGAGGAGCACGTGGAAATGAGAGATTTTGAAAAGACGGTGTTAAACACCACAAACGGGTACTTTAGGTGGATGGAAATGGTCCGCTAGAGGGAGTGAAGCAGGGGGCCTCGCTGGGGCCACATCACTGGTAGTGAGTGGGGTGGGCTCCGACGCACGGGGCAGAGGCTGGCTGTAGAAGAGCCACACATGATTTATCTGCGGTGGCAGTACAGAGGACCAAGGAGACAGGCGGAGGGGCATGAGCGACTGGCGTGATGAAGTTCCCTCTGATTTTCTCAGCGAAACAGGAAGCACAGTCACAGGCTGAGAGTGAGGGTGCAAGAGTAGGTGTTGGCGGCTTGAGACAAGAGGAGAGGGGGTGACACCGACCCCAGGAGTGTGGGAGGGTGAGAGCATTGCCTTCCAACTGCCAACCCATCTGTCCCCCCACGCGTTCCCCATGACGTCCTGAGGCAGGTGCTGGGTGTGCAGGCCACGGGGGCATAGACTCTCCAGGAGACAGCACTGCCCCTCTCTCGGGGGCACGGCTCCTCCCTCACTCGCACACCTCACATCCCCCTGCTTGGCCCCTGTGTAGCGGCTGGTTAGCCAGAGACGGGGAAGATTGCTCAGGGAAGGACCGGCCTCAGACAGGCACAGTCACATAGGGGCCATCAGGACAGAGCTAGGGCTCCACAGAGGCGAGGCCCAGCCCCTCAACTCTCTGAGGTTAATCTCCTGCCCCCTGGCTGCCCTGTGTCCCACGCTGCTCCAGTGGTGACCTGATAGAACGATATCGGTCATGTTTCCTTAGGCTGAGTTGGATATTGAGTCAACCTGCTGGGGTGGTTCCGGTATACTGAGTCCTTGGGGCTACGTGTTCTCCTAGAAACACAAAACGTGCTGGAACACAATGGGGACTTTCAGAAGGCACGATAATCACAGACCTTGGAAAAAGTTTTACTTTCCCATACAAGTTTCATTTCCTCATTCTATCCATCAATAAAAGCCATGCGTTGGCTTGATTTGGGACACCCAGTCTTGAGGCTGGGGTCCCCTGGCCCGGCTTGTACTATATATTCTTGGCTACTGTCTTTCTTAACCTTGTGTTGCCCTTCCCGTTTTCCCACCGCTTGTGTCGTGCTGAACGCAACATGAGAGGACCAGGGAAAGATAGCAGGAGTGCTAGGCAGCACGAGAGACCTGAGGTATGGGACCATAAATTTAAAGCAAGATCAGTGAGGTCATGTGACTCTGCAGGCACATTCAGGGTCACAATCAGGTGCAGAGTCGGGGGTGGGATGGATATAACCAGGTTCAGGTTTTACCCAGTGAGTATGACCAAAGCAAAGCGGATCAGGAGAGGTGAGAGGGTTTGTAAGGGACTGAGGCTGGGCGAGAGGGAGGTGAGAACCGCAGGAGGTGAGGGAGAGTGGAAGGAGGTAGCACTGATTGATGGGTGGTTCTGGAGAGACTAAAGAACTCAGAGCCAGCGTGACTGCAGAGTGAGGTGGCGAGATAAAGAAAAATCAAAGGCATAAGCTGCCTTAAGTGACTTCCATCAACACCCACAATCCAAAGTGTTCAGGGAGGGGCCACACCACCCACCCACCCAAGGTGGGGGAAGGAAAATTACCAAGTTAATGTCTGGTGCCTACAGCAGTGTGGATGCCAGCTGGCTCCAACAGCCTGAACCCATGTTCTCAGGTGTCACACACACAGATACTACACTCAAGCAGAGTTAGATGCCACATGCTATTGTCCAGGTGTTACATCTGTGACTTCACAAGTGCAAGGGACTAAATCTTTCCAGGAGATGGGTGGGGCAGGACCATAAAACTATTGCTTTGTGGTGTCATCACCTTGTTTGTCCCTCAGTTTATAGGTTGACCTTGGCATCTCACTGCCTGGCTGGTGGTGACTGTTCTACTGAGTCCTCATAAGGAATGTGTGTGCTCCCCACAGTGACAGGCTTCTGATAAGATCCAAGGTCAACGTCCTGGTTGCTGATAAAGACTTCGCCAAGAACTGTGGTTTCCTAGTGCATGTCCCTGAAGTCACTGACCACACCACACTCCCCCACTCCCACCCACCTCCAGTCCACCCACACTAACATGCTAAACCTCTGAGATGGGCATGGTGGGGCAGGGGGCAGGTGGGGTTGTGAGAAGGAAGGGGGCTGTTCTGAGAGAGGGCTGTGAAATGTCACATGCACACGCACATGCCCAGGCATGCACACACACTCTCACTAAGTCCACCATGGCCACCCCTCCCTCTTCAGGTATCTTTGGGCCAATCAATGGGCTATATCCTGGCTGGGCACCAAAGCACAATAGACACAGGCACCGCCTGAGCCCCAGGGACCTTCCCAGCTCTGCCTGGCTCTCTGAGGTCTGGAAGAGGCTCAGTACTTGTGCTGAGGACTTGGTGTCTCCCTCCCCCTCTGCCTCCCAGGACGTGCACCTGCTGGGCCAGCTGCACAGATAGCTGGGTCCTTTCCTTCTTTGCACGCTGAGTGCCCTCTCATCTTTGGAAGATCCTCTCCAACATTCCTTCCTAGACAGAACTCCTCATTCTCCCCACTGGGAACACACTGGCACTTCCCACATGGTTGAGTCCAGAACCTGTATCCTCTGCTGGACTTGAGTTCCTGGGCACCTTTGCTTCCCCAAGGCCTGGCATGGATGTAACATAGAGCTGGATGAATGAAGTGATGGGGTGGAAGGAAGGATGAGTGGATGGATGGAAGGGTGGGTGGTGGATAAATAGGTAGATGGTGGGTGAACAGATGAACGGATTCCAGGTAAGGCCAAGGGATGGAAGAGGAAGTTACCTTGCCAAGGAAGTATGTTCCTCCAGAACAGCTTTTCTTTCTCAGAGTTCTACTTCCTTTCATGAGCTGGGACCCCTGAGGGCTAGATACAGACAGCTCTTCTTGGTTCCCCTCTTCCTTTAGTTCCAGGCTTTGCATTTTGGGGGGTCAGATGAAACAGAAATAGCTAAAATGTACTGAGCTCCCACTATGTGCCAGACACTGGGCTAGACATTTCTACAGACGTGGTCTTATTGAATGAAAACAGCACCACAGTTTTGTGAAATAGGTTATATTACCCCCATTTTACAGCTAAGAAAACAGGCTCAGAGAAGCTAAGTGAATTGCCCAAGGTGACACACCTTATGACTAGGAAGGAGGGGATTTAAACTCAAAACCTGCTCAAGCAGCCAGTGTTGGATATGCTGGAGATCAAATGACACCAAGGAGACAGAGGCAGGGATGGTGGGCAATAGGTGCAGCCCTAAACTGGACCCAGGGGCTCTGTTTTACTGGAACATCCTGGCTGAGACGTGGGCCCTCTCTGGGCCTCAGTGTCCCTGTGTAGACTTGATGCCCCTGGAGGTCTCTACCAGGTCAACGATGCAGAAATTGAGGTGAAGTGATCAGCTCCAGGCCCTCTTTGCAGGATGCTCCCTGATAGTTGGGGGCCAAAGGGCAGGGCCACCCCTGGGGTAATGGTTAACTAGACCCGCCACCCCATCTATAAGGAGCCACCCCAGCTGGCCCAGACTCCACAGCATGCAGTGGGTGAAGGTGCTTGGTGGGGTGGTGGGGGCTGCTGCCCTCTTGGGGCTGGGGATCATCCTGGGCCACTTTGCCATCCCCAAAGGGGCTGACCCACTAGCCCCCAGTGTCTCAGCCTCCCAGGACCTGGACCTGGAGATCCTTGAGACCGTTATGGGGCAGCTCGATGCCAGCAGGATCCGGGAGAATCTTAGGTAAGAGGCCTGTCTACCTGCCCCTTCTGTTTGCCAGAGGCCTGATGCTGACCCTGGGCCTGCCCTTCCCTCTGCCCACCCTGCAGAGAACTCTCCAGGGAGCCTCACTTGGCCTCCAGCCCTCGGGATGAGGCCCTCGCACAGCTGCTGCTGCAGCGCTGGCGGGACCCAGAGTCAGGCCTGGACTCGGCTGAGGCCCCGGCGTACAAAGTGCTACTGTCCTTCCCCAGCCAGGAGCAGCCGAACCGCGTGGCCATTGGTGAGCTCCTGCTCTGGCATGGGGATGCCTGGAGGGTGGGGGAGCTGAGGGACCCAGCCCTGACACTGCCCCGCCTCCACAGTGGGTCCTGCTGGGGACATCCTCTTCTCCTGTCGCCAGAGTGAAGAGAACCTGACTGGGGAGCAGGGAGGGCCGGATGTGGTGCCACCCTATGCTGCCTACGCTCCCCCCGGAACCCCACAGGTAGGCCTGGATTACCCATTCTGCACTGCCATGGCCCAGGTCCCCTTGGCTCCCACTCCAGCTTCTCTCATCCTAACCCAGGGGCAATTGAGGAAAAGTGCCTCAACTGGGGCTCAGCCCCACTCCCAGAATTTACTTACCTCCACACTCCCTTGCCACCCCTTCCATCCATCACTTAGTCACTCAACAAATACCAATGGCCTCACTCAAAGCCAGGCCCGATACAGGACCTGGACATGGAGGGAACCAGGTGGGACTCTGTTTGGGGGAGCTTACAAGCTCTTGGTGAGGTGGGGAAACAGAATCTGTCCCCTTTCTCCTGTCACCTGACCTTCCCTGCCCCCTTTCTCCATTCTGTCTTTCCTGGGCCTGGCTCTAAGGATCACCTCCTCTTGAACTAGGGCCTCCTTGTCTATGCCAACCGGGGCTCAGAAGAAGACTTTAAGGAGCTGCAGACTCAGGGCATCAAACTCGAAGGCACCATCGCCCTGACCCGCTATGGGGGTGTAGGACGCGGGGCTAAGGTAAGCAGTAGCCCCCAGTGCAGGGGGCTGGCTGGGTAGGGAGGCAGGGCTGAGGACAGGAGGACGTGAGGGGAAGGAGAAGAAGTGCTGAGATGGGCCCAGCTGTATTTGTGGTAATGTGCTGTGTGACCTTGGATGCCTCCCCTAACCTCTCTGAGCCTTAGGAAATCAAGGAATTGGGCAAAATGTTCAGCTCTGATATTCTGGGAGTCTACGTCTTCCTGTGAAGCAGTTCTGAATAGTGAACTTAAATGCCTCCTGTTGCCCTCCCCTCAACCTGTTGCTTTTCAATTAAAATTTTTGCCTAAGTGTTACATGTATATGGTCTTAAAATGTTTTTGTTTGTTTGTTTGTTGTAATATAAAAAGGTATAGAGTGAGAGAGTTAGTGTTTGTGGAGATGGATGGTGGTGATCATGGACAACAATGTGATTATATTTAATGCCAATGAACTACTGTACACTTTAAAATGGTTAAGATAGTAAATTTTATGTTATGTGTATTTTATCACAGTTTTTGAAGAAGTGCCCATGATAAGAGCTGAAAAAAGAAAGAAAAAGAAAGGGAAAGAAAGAAAAGAAAGGGTAACAGGCATGGTGGAATTCTACAGATTATTAAATTTCCAGGAAAAAAAAACTGTATAAAGTGAAAAAGTTCTCCCATAATGCCATCTTCCAAAGAGGTCACCACTTCCTTTTGAGTTTAGGGGACATCCATCCAGAGCTCCTTTTGGAAGAAGCACGTATGGATATATATTCTGTGGCCCCCTTTTTTACACAGAAGTAGCATACTATGCCCACTGTTCTGAGTTGGGGTTTTTGGTTTTGTTTTCACTTTAACACACCCTGCAGATCATCCGTAATTGGTACATAAACTCTGCCCTTGCTCTTTTTTTAAGGCATTGTTTTGTTTTTATTGTGTTAAAATATATGTAACAAAATTTACCATTTTAACCATCTTTAAGTGTACTCTGCAGTGCAATTAAGAATATTCACAAAAATTGGACAACTGTCATCACCATCCATTTCCAGGACTTTTTCATCATTCCAGATGAAATTCTGTCCTCATTAAGCACTAATTGCCCTTTCTTCCTACAGCCCCTGCTATCCTTATTCAACCTCTGTCTCTATAAACTTGTCTACTCTAGGGACTCATATAAGAGGAATCATATGGCATTTGTCCTTTTGTGTCTGCCTTATTTCACTTAGCGTAATGTTTTTCAAGGTTCATCAATACTATATCAGAATTCCCTTCCTTTCTGAGGCTGAATAATAGTTCTCTGCATGTTATACACCACATTTTGCTTATCCATCTACCCAATGATGGACACTTGCGTTGTTTCTACCTTTTGGCTATGGTGAAAAGTGCTACTATGAACACGGGTGTATAAAAACAGCCTTGTTCTTTTATACAGCTGCATAGTATTCCCTGGTAGGATGCCTGTTTGTTCAGCCAGCACTGGCTTGCTTATGCCCCACAGTTTTTTGCTGTCTCAAGCAACACTGCAATAAATGACTTGTGCAAGCATCATCCTGCCAGTGGGAAGCTAGGTCTGTATGGGAGCAAGCAAACAAAACAGGGCATGAGGAGTTCCCTGGAGGTGTAGTGGCTAAGGCTTCAGCGCTGTCCACGCTGCGGCCTGGGTTCGAGTCCCAGCCAGGGAACTGCCCACATTAAAAAAAGAAAAAGAAATAGGGCATGGCCCTCCTCACCCCTTCCCTAAAATTAGCCTCCTCCTTCTGCAGGCTGTGAATGCCGCCAAGTTCAAGGTGGCTGGAGTGCTGGTGTACACGGACCCTGCAGACATCAACGATGGGCGGAGCTTGCCCAATGAGACCTTCCCGCACTCCTGGCACCTGCCTCCCTCAGGAGTGGAGCGAGGCTCCTACTATGAGTATTTTGGGGACCCCCTGACCCCTTATCTTCCAGCCCATCCTACCTCCTTTCGCCTGGACCCAGCCACTGTCTCTGGATTTCCCCCAATTCCCATTCAACCCATCGGCTTTGAGGATGCAAAAGTCCTTCTCTGGTGAGCTTGTGCTCTGGGGTCGCCTGCCCATCCTCCAATGGGCTCCAAACTTCAACCCCCGCACCCACATTTGCTCTGAAGGGTCTCCCCCTCCTCCTCAGTAATCTCCAAGGATCCTCGGCCCTGGCTGCCTGGCAAGGAGCACTGGGCTGTGACTACAAATTGGGGCCTGGCTTCCAGCCTGATAGTGCCTTCGCAGGCAGGTGAGATGGGCCCCCTCCCCCTCAAACTCTCCTCTCCTCTTCCCTTGTTATGCTTCTCTGACCCTGGGTTTCTCCCTCTGCCCACTTCAAGGCCTGGCCTTGCCATTTCTCCTCTCTCCCAACCCCTCCCCGACTCTAAAAAATCTGTCTTGCCCTTAGCGAAACCAGTGAAACAGCTCCGTGGCCCAGAAGTCCCGTGGGGTCCCGTGGGGTCCCGTGGGGTCCCACCCACCTTATCTCAGACCTCCTCTAACTGCAGTCGCTCCCTCTCTCTCTCTTTTTTTAATGTGGGTGGTTCCCTGGCTGGGAATCGAACCCAGGCCGCAGCGTGGACAGGGCCGAAGCCTTAGCCACTACACCACCAGGGAACTCCCCCTCCCTCTCTTGACCACACCAAGCTCATTCCCAAATCAGTTCCCTCTGCTGGAGATACCCTTTGCCACGGTCCCGCCATTCCCGGTCTGTACTGACCTCCCTACCTGCCACCAGGTATCCTCTCCCAGGTCAACTTGTTAGTGCCGTCCCAGGCCCCTTCACCTCGAACAGGTGCTCACTTCCTCATGGTCTGTCTCACTTAGGAGAGGGAGGCCCCGTGAGGGCCGGGTCCAGGTCCGTCTTGCCCAGAGCCTAGTGCGGGCCGGCGTACCCTAAGTAGCTGCTGAGTACTGAGGGAGGGAGCGAGGGAGCGAGGGAGTGAGTGAAAGGAGAGCTGGAATCAGAAGAGCTGGATTCCAGTCTTGCCTCTCCCGGTACTTCTGTCCCATTCCGCTCTGGGCCGGCTTCTCCGGCACGGGGGCGGGGATGCGGGGGTGGGGAGAGGGCAGAGCCAGCTCTCTGGTCGCTCCCTTTCCTCCGCCAGCCAGGTGAACGTGAGTGTCTACAACCGCCTGGAACTGCGGAACTCCTCCAACGTCCTGGGCATCATCCGTGGCGCTGTGGAGCCTGGTGAGCGCCCCCTGCCGGGTCCTTGCGCCCCGGGACTCGCCGTGCTGAGCGGCTCCGCCAGGCCTGGTGATCCCGTCCCCTTTTGTTTTCCTGCTCCCGCCAGACCGCTATGTGCTGTACGGAAACCACCGGGACAGCTGGGTACACGGGGCCGTTGACCCCAGCAGTGGCACTGCTGTCCTCCTGGAGCTTTCCCGCGTCCTGGGGACCCTGCTGAAGAAGGGTGAGCCCGCTCCCCTCCCCTGGTCCAGGGACTCTACCCCTAGAGGTCATCTCCCAGCCCTCTCCTTTCTATGTCTGGGCGTCCTGTCCCACCTCCCCCAGTGCTCACTCGTGCAAACCTTAGGGCCCTGGGGGCAGACGCACACGGACACCACGCCTGGCCTCAGGTAGCTCAGTGTGGTACAGGGACTGGACCATTGATGAAGTCGTTCTATAGCTTCTGTTCTGCAACCACCACCACCCGTCTCTCCTCAAGGCATTGTTGTGAGGATTGGCTCTATGGATAAAGTCCTAAGGAGAACCATTAATGTATTGTCACCAAGTGAAGAAGGGAAAGTCTGCATAAGGTGCATGGAGAAGAGAGTTCGGGGTGGAGGGTCAGGAGGTCTTCTCAGGGCATGCCATGTAGAGGAGAGGGAGGCAGGGAATTCTGGCCAAGGGCCCACCTGACCCTGGGAGGTTGGTGTTGAGTTGGAGGTGGGGTTTAACAGCAAAGGAGGGCGGCTGGGAAAAGGAGGGTGGAGCTTCTGGGAAGGCTTAGCTGGAGAGTTGCCCCGCTCCTTTCTCTCCACGTCTCCAACATTTCCCCTAAGCCACCCTAGGTTCTGGGGGACCCTGCCTTCCAGTCCTTTATTCTTCCTCCCCAGGCACCTGGCGCCCCCGCAGATCGGTCGTGTTTGCGAGCTGGGGGGCAGAGGAGTTTGGGCTCATTGGCTCCACAGAATTCACAGAGGTGAGTGAGCCCCGTAGGGTAGGCGATCGAGAGGATCCGTGGGGCCGGGCCGGGCCAGGCTGAAATCGCCCCTCCCACGCGCAGGAGTTCTTCAGCAAGCTGCAGGAGCGCACTGTGGCCTACATCAACGTGGACATCTCGGTGTTTGGTATAGGGGCGACTGGGCTGCCTGGGGAGGAGAGAAATGAAGGGACTGTGGCCCAAACCGAATCTTTCTCTGATCCTCCCCCAGCCAACACCACCTTGAGGGCGCAGGGGACGCCTCCGGTCCAGAGTGTGATCTTCTCCGCAGCCAGACAGGTGGAAAGGGGCGGGGTTGGGAGCGGGGCGGGGCAGGGCGGTGGACCCGCGGGTTCTTGGGTGTGAGGAGGGGCCAGCACGGAGACTAGATTCCCCTCGCAACAGATCCCCGCACCTGGCCCCGGCAGCCTCAGCATCTACGACAACTGGATCCGATATTTCAACCGTAGTAGCCCAGTGTACGGCCTGGTCCCCAGGTGAGCCTAGGGCCGCGACAGGACCCCGGGTGGGCGGGCGGATTAGCCCAGCGGCCTCCAGCCCGAATCTTCCTTCCTGCAGCCTGGGCTCTCTGGGTGCTGGCAGCGACTATGCACCCTTTATTCACTTCCTGGGCATCTCCTCCATGGATCTCGCCTACACCTACGACCGGGTGAGAGAGCACCTCTCTGTCCTCCAGCTCGGTGTCTTGCTCCACCAGCCAGCCCCCTTCTGTCCTTCAGGCTGCTCTAGTGAAAACTGACTCGAGTTCCATCACTCCGTAGTTGAGCTACTTTGGCCAAATTTCTTTTTTTTTCTTTCTTTTTTTTTTTTTTTGGTATGTGAGTAGTTCCCTGGCTGGGAATCGAACCCAGGCCACAGCGTTGACAGCACCAGCGCCGAAACCTTAAGCCACTACACCACCAGGGAACTCCCAATGGCCAGATTTCTTAACCTCTCCGAGAATCTGTTTATGCTCATCTACTTTATCAAATTTAAGATACTACTGATTGTTAAGATGCACTGTTATGATGTGCACTGTTATGATGTGCACTATTCAGGTGGAAACAAAGAACCACTGCCATTTAGTAGTATGATATTGACTTTAAGAAGCATCCTGATTCCAGACATCTTAAAATGTGAAAAAAAAAAGTTTATCTCCAAATAGATTGGATAACAGTATAAAACAGGGATGACTCATAGCAGTAGTGTGGAAGTGAAATGTGGGATGCAGAGTGTCCAGTCTGTCTCTCTGTTTGATGCTCCAAAAAGCTTTTCTTCCCCTCCATGGCCACACCATTCCTGGGTGGTGGAGCTGGGATTTACATCCTCTTGTCTTGACTCCAAATCTCCAGGCTCTTCTTTACATAAAATGAAAAAGTGGCATCTGACCCACCTCTGTCACTTACTAGCTGTGTGATGTGAGGCAGGTTGCTTAACCTCTCTGAGCCTCAGTTTCCTCCTCTGTAAAGTTAGAACTCTAGAACTTACCTCCTGGATGTGGTAACGATTTCACTGAGATAATTTCCCTACATTGTAGTTCACTGTAGGTACATCTCCCACTTCCCATCCCAAGACTGTCACCTCTGGGCCTTGTTCCCCCAGAGCAAGACCTCAGCCCGGATCTACCCCACCTACCACACAGCCTTCGACACCTTTGGTTATGTGGACAAGTTCGTGGACCCTGGTGAGGAGGGGGTAAGGGGCAACCTGAGGCTGGAGGAGGATGTGCTGTAGACTGAGCCCTGGCCTTGTCACCCTCCCTGCAGGCTTCACTAGTCATCAGGCGGTGGCCCAGGTGGCGGGGAGCGTGCTTCTCCGGCTCAGTGACAGCCTCTTCCTGCCTCTCAATGTCAGTGACTACAGTGAGACACTCCAAAACTTCCTGCAGGCTGCCCAGCAGTACCTCGGGACCCTGTTGGAGCAGCACAGCATCAGCCTGGGTATGGAGCCCCCCTGACATTGGAGCATGGGGAGCTCTGCACCCACAGGACTAAGACTCTGGCTGCACCCTACAGGGCCTCTGGTGACTGCCGTGGAGAAGTTTGAAGAGGCGGCGGTGGCTTTGAGTCAACACATATCAGTGCTGCAGAAGGGCATCCCTGAGTGAGCAAGGGCAGCAAGCATATGTCTGGGAGGGGGGCTTCCAGGGCAAGATGCAGGCTGGCCACTGGGCTGCTGGCTCCGTAGTGATCAGCAGATCCTGCCACCTCCAGCCCCCTGCAGGTCCGGATGCTCAATGACCAGCTGATGCTCTTGGAACGGACTTTCCTAAACCCACGCGCCTTCCCAGAGGAACACTACTACAGGTGAGCCTGTCCCAAAGCTCTTGGGAGGTATAGTGGGGTGAGGGTGGGTAATGGGCACCTGCCTGAGAGAGAATGTCAGCCTTTCACTGGCCTCTAGGGAAATCAGGCTCAAAGGAGGGCAGGCAAATCAGTCAAGGGACTAGAATCTTTTTCTCCTACCACCACGTCCGTAAGGGCTGTCGCTTTCAGAGGCGATGGGGAGGTGCTTTTGAGCCTAGCTGTATACACAGGAGCTGAGCCTGTTTCAGGCTGAAGCTCCCCCTATTCCTGGCCCCCAAATGACACCGATCTTCCTCTATTTCTTCTGTTAGCCATGTGCTCTGGGCACCCCGCACCGGCTCTGTAGCCACATTCCCAGGACTGGCCAATGCCTGCTCCAAAGCCATGAACACAGGCCCTGGATCTGAAGCTTGGGCTGAGGTGCAGAGGCAGCTCAGCATCGTGGTGACAGCCTTGGAGGGTGCAGCGGCCACCCTGAGGCCTGTGGCTGACCTCTGACCGCGGCTCTCCTGCCTCAGTTCTCTGCCACCACCCTTTATCCTAACCCTGTCCCACTTGTTTTCTTTGGATGTCTCTCAGTCTTCCCTGATGCCAGGAGAGGGCACAACCACAGGACCCTCTCAAGTTTCTGAGGCAATAGCATGGGGTCCCGGCAGTTGTGGACACCTGGGGGGAATGACAAGCTCTGGATGAAAATCTCCTTTATTCTGGCTCTTGGTTGGCAGAGGCTGAGGAACAGGAGGCAGGGATGGTGGGAATGGCAAATCCACCATCTGTTCTTGGTGGTGGGCAGGTGAGGACAGGATGCATAACGCCAACCTTAGATGCCAACTCAGAGACCATCAGGACCACCCCTTAGGGATTGGCGGGGAAAATGAGGCCCAGGGAAGATAGGACCTTGCACGCTCTGGGTTCCTTTCCTCCCATACCCCTACTGTGGCTCAACTCCTCCCTACCTTCCCTCAAATAAATCAAGCCTAGGTATTGTCCCTACAAGTTCTTTTTATTGTGTGGGCATCATACAAAAAGAAACCTGAGTCCTCAGACCCAGTTCTGGGCTCTGGGAGAGTGCACAGCCAATCCTTATGCCCGGGATTTGGATCGGTCCCCCACCTCATCTTCCTCCTCTGCCATCATCACATCCTCCAGGGTACGCCCTCTAAGTTTGCTCCCCACTAACACTTTGCAGGTCCCAGCAGGTGGTAGTCCCTCTTCAGTGTAGCGACCCCTCAGGAACACAATTCTCTCCTGTCCATCCAAGGGCAGCCCATGGGCCTGGCATAGGTCCCGTGCTTCCTCGGGCCCATCCAGGGCCAATAAGTGGACCATGAAGCCCAGTGGTAAGGTCTGGCCCTTCGGGGTGCTTAGAGCACGAGCGAGGCGAGCCAGGGCTCTGCGGCGGGCATGGCCTACGTGGCACTGCACAGCGCAGCTCTGCAGGTAGGGCAGGGTCCGGAGCAGGCGGAATAGACGGGCAGTGTTGCCTTCTCGGAAGGCTGCATCCACAGCCAAGGCTGTGCGCAGGGCCGGGCAGGAACGCAGGGCAGCAGGCAGCTGCAGAATTTCATGAAGGGCTTCCACGGAGCCTGTGAGGGCGGGAAGCTGGGATGAGAAAGGGATTAGTCCTTCCAGGATCATGTCCACCTTCCATTCCACCAGCTTAGGCCTCCCCCTACCTGTCTCCCCTCCTACTCCTGCCCTCCACCAAGCCCATCTCCAGATCCCAGTCCGCTTACCTCCCAGCTCTGGCCACACCCCTCTCTTAGGGCAAGCCCACCTTCCCTCTCCCTTTCCTCATCAGCCTTTTCCGAAGCCACATCTGAATGTCCAGAGGCCCTGCAAACAGCCTGGACCTTCATAATAAAGTGAGTCAGTGTTTACAGATGAGGGAAACAGGCCCAGATAATTTAACGATTTGCTGTAGACTGTCCTACAGTCCATATGTAGTAGACCCAGACCCAACCCAAACCCGTTTTCCTTTTTTGGGTGTAGGGGGTGGGGTGGTTCCCTGGCTGGGAATCTAACCCAGACCACGGGCATTGAGAGCACCGAAGCCTAGCCACGAGAGTACCAGGGAGCCCCTGATAAACCCAAGTTTTCTGACCTGGAATACAGCCCTTCCTCCAGAGTCCTAGCTGTGCCACAGATTAAGACACTGGTTGGGCAATGCCTTTCCCTGTCCACCTGCTAAGACAATAGGTACTTTCTTCAAGGAGATTCTGCCCCTGCTTCCCTTAGAAAAGAATCATGGACACTGGAACCTTTGGCCACTTTTGTAAACTGAGGCTTCTGACCCATTAGTGGGTTGTGAAGTCAACAGCATTTTATTACATTTAAATAGAACTTATCAGAATGCACTATTCACCCATAGAAAAGTCTTGAAACTTCTGTCTCACGTATATGCGAAGGCATGTCTTCTTGGATGCTTTGCAACACTGACTGAACTGGAGATTTAAAAAGTTTGAAAATCGCCAAACCCAGAGATAGGAAGACAGGTCAGAAGGCCCACCTCGGGGCTCATGGATCTTGCGCATCGAGTGGATACATAATAGGCGGCAGGGACGGGGAGAGAGCTAATGGTGAAATTTTAAAGCTTCTCTTTCCTTCTCCGGCCTCCACTGTTCACTTGCACAGTAGCCCACCCCCGCGTTTTGCCGCCAGGACTCCGACTCACCCAGGTTATACAGCAGAAAGAGGCTCTGGAAGGCGGCCTGGCGGGGGTGCGGGCGGGCACCCTGCGCGTAGCAGCGCCGCAGCGAACCGAAGCCCTCCTGCACCTGGGCCTGCAACAGCACCGGGTCTGCTGGCCCGCGAGCTGCATCGGGCCCGAGCCGCGCCACCACGCCCAGTAGCACAGCCAGGGCCGCCTCCAGTACCATCGCCACCTCGCAGTCGCGCGCGCGCTGCATGGCCAAGTCCAGCCGCACGGCACGCAACCGGTCAGCAATGAAAGTAGCCACCTCGGCGCGGGATGCATCGGTGCGCTCGGCAACCTCGCCAGCCAGGTAGCGCACGGTGGCCAGCAGCACGGACGGCGGACGCAGCTGGCTCGGTGGGGGCTGGGCCTTGCCAGCGGCCGGCCGGCTGTACTCCTTCACGGCGCGCTGCGGGTCTGCGCGGGGCAGTTCCCCGCAGTACCCCGGCGCCACCTCGAAGCGGTGCAGGCGGCACTCCTTTTCGCGCCGGGCGCGCTCAGCGGCCGGGCACATCTCCGGGCACGTGCCCACGGGCAGATCGCAACCGGACATGAGAGGGCTAGGGGGAGAGGACGGACGCTCAGCATCTCGGGGACTGCGGCGGCCACTCGCCCCATTCTGCAGGAGAGCACGCCCAGGCCGGCGTAGGCTCAGATAAGATGGGACGGGGCCGACCTCGGCTAGGCCCGCCTCCCCGCCGGGGTCTAAGCGTACCCGCCACCCGTCGGGCCACAGCCGTCCTCACCGAATCCTGTTAACTCCCACAAAGCCTCGAGCAGGTCTCCCGAGATGCATTGCGTTGTAGTTCAGCGCCGCTACCTGTTCCGCGCGCTCAGGCTCCACTAATGGCCCCCATAATGCGCCGCGGTGAGTCTGGGCTACTCCCATAATGCACCGGTTTGTAGTCCCGCAATCCCTCGATTTGAGGAGAGAGGATCAGGAGCGGAGTCACGCCTCCCAGGATCTAGCCCAAAGAAGAGTCACGGTTTGGCTTTGGGCTTTTCCCCCGCGCCCCCCTCCCGTTTTGGGTTCTTCTCCATCATCTCTTTCAACTAATAAACTGGTTCAATCAGCCTTACTATCATTCTCCACTTTGTTACCCTGGAGGCCATTCCCTCATTTTCTCGATCAGGGGTCAGCAAACTGCAAACTGTAAATGTTTTGGCACTTTCGGTACCAACTACATATTCAACTCTGCAACGATTCAACTCTGCTGGTGTAGTGGGAAAGCAGCCACAGACAATACTAAACGAATGAGCCTGGTGGTGTTTCAATAAAATTTTATTTTTAGATACTTAAATTTCATATCACTTTCACCTGTCACAGCATATTATTCTTTTGATTTTTTTTCAACTATTTAAAAAAAATGTAAAAACCATTCTAGCACATGGGCCTTACAAAAAAAAAGGTAGTGGGCTGGATTTGGCTGCAGGATGTAGTTTGCAGATCCTGGTTCTAGATGGGTAAACAGACAGTTTAATAAACAGAGCTGTTGCTCACCCTCACCTATCAAGATAGAGACAGGCAGGATCAGAAGTGTGAGTCCCTGATTCCATGCTGGCAGGTGTGGTCAGGGAGCTGAGAAGTCACTATTTTTCTCATTCTTGGTCCAGTTACATACAGAAATGACCCCTAGAGTTATAAGACCCGGAGATAGGGCCAGGCCCCGGGGAGAAGAGAAGAGGGTGGCTGGCAGTGCTAGTGCTTGAGTCCTGGGGGAGGGTCCACTCCCTTCCTCTCAGGGTGGGAGTTGGGACAGGTGTAGGTGCAGGATTTTCTCTGCCCGCTTTAGATACTCAGCTGCCTTCTTCTTTACACCCTCCCGGCGGGCAGGCGATGGGTCACCTGTGGAGAGAAAATGGCTCAGCTGTACCTGGGTTCAGAATCCCTGGTCTATGCACAGGGTGCCAGGTTGGCCCCCCACCAGGCCCGCTTCCAGGGCCCCTTTCTGCTCTGTAACCTGGGTGAATCTGAGGAGTCCCAGTGGCAGGGCAGAATGCAGGGGAGGGGGACCTTGCAAGTGAACAGTGAAGGCCAGGGAAAGAAAGAGAAGCTTTAATCCCTTACAGTTCACAGAGCATCAATGTGTGTCTTTCCCGCTTTCCTGGGAATCAGATCTAGTTTCCCCATTTTACAAACAAGAAAACTGAGGCCACAAGACTTAAGAGAAACTGCCCACGGTTATACAGCTGGTCAATGAGGAGCAATTCTGATCCTTGACTTACTTGTTCTCCACTTTCCCTTCCCTTCATTGCACTATCTGGGATCCCTGGGGCCTGACCCTCCTCCCTTCAGTCCTACTCACCAGTAACTCCCTGAAGCAGGATGTGAACACCATCCCGGTAGCCCTGCAGAGCTGCAGGGTAGGCACCTGCCTTCTCATCCCGTAGGGCCTGGGTGATGAGCTCTGTGGCTTGGCTCAGATAGGCAGGAGCAGACCCTCCTTCCTCGTCCTCTTCTTCTTCCTGCCCTCCTGGCTCCCAGGGTTCCTGGTCCAGCCTCTCTGACTCTGCCTGCATTGCTGCCAGCTCACCTACATGGGTCGGACTGGGGCCTGCACCTTCTGCAATCACATATGAAGGACACAGGCCAGACTGGTCTACCCTTTCCCAGAGCCTACTGCCCATCTACAGACCTCTTGCCCATCAGGGTAGCAACCTGTCCCAGGTGAAGGGGAGCAGTGCCTGAGCAATCCAGAAGCCACTATGCATAGTAAACTAGCCATGATCTATTTGACTGGTGGAGTTCATATATTTTTATAAAAGCAGCCCACCTTTCTAATTCTTTCTGTAGGTACACATTAACATTAGTTTGTGAGCTCTGGGTCACTGGTCCTACTTCCCTCCTGACTACAGTTGATCTATCAGTCCAAGAATTCCCACCACAAAGTTTAACTGAGGGATGCTAGACCAACCATGCCAGGCCAAGGGTAGTAATCCTAAGCCTTGGAATCTGAGAATAATGGAATCAGAGAATCTTAGGGCTGAGGGCCCACATGTGAAGACAGTGGGTGGCAGACATCCTTACTTTCCAGACAGAAGGTCTCATTAGAGCCCCCAGGACTGGCAAAGAGGTGTGTAACATCCTCTCTACAGCTTACACATAAGAAGGTTAGAGATCTGGTGAATCTGTGATGAAAAGGCCTTTGAAGGGAAGATGCGAGAGCATGAAGCACTGCTGGCCTAGAGAGGGGAGGGTGGACAACTTTCCCTCCCCATCCAGTGATCCCGTGAGGAGACCAGGGGTCTCCTGCAGGAAGGGAAGATGACATCTTACTTCCCACTGGACCTGCAGCTCTCCCAGTGTTGCTAATGGAGCAGAGGTAGAAACGTTCTTGGGACGCCCTAACACTAGTGTTCAGGAGTTCAGTGTATGTGATGAAGAGAGACAGTGCTGGTCCCTTGCTTGGAGGATTCTACGGTGAGAGGCTTGCTGGAGGTGCCCACAACAGTAGGGCAAGGAGATGAGGCAGCATCTGAACAAGTGGCACTTCTAGGCTTTGTGGGCAGGGGTGGGGCAGGGTGAAGATTTGAGTTTTCCCATGAGCCGAAGGAATGTCTCATGCGAGCTACCTTTCAGGACTCTTGACAGGCTCCTGCCCAAGCATCTGGCCACCAGGCACCCCAGGGGGCTCAGCTCAGGCAAGGCAGACTATTTGGACACCTGCCTCTCAGAGGTTGGGTGTATCAGTCCTAGTGATACCACCCCTGCCTTTCCCATCTAATCCCTTCTGCTTCCCCCTCCCCAATCCTGGAGGAGCCAGAGCAGGGAGAGTAAGGAGCAGAACTAGAACAGCAAAAGAACCCTCCTCACACTCTCATGACCTCAGCAAGGGGCCCCACCATCCATCAGGCCTGAGCTAGGTGGGCAGGTGAGACTGCAAAGTGGATGGGAGACTGAGGTTCTGATTTGGATCAGACCTGAGGGTGAGAGAACTCAAATGCCTAAAACTGATCAGATAGCTAACGGTCTGCCAGGAGAGCACCAACGGGTGAAGAACGGAAACCAACGAAATGGGCTTCAAAAGACGGTTGAGGAATCCAAAATGAGGCTGATTCATGATGATCCCAAAGTGAGATCAGTCCCTTCAACGCCCCTGCTGCAGGTACAGCATAGACTCAGAGAATTTCACAATGCAAAGATCCTGTATTTTAGAGCCTGAGACTGTTGGGTCCCCCAATCTCAGAGCTAGGAGGACCTGGACCTCCATGGGGGCCTTCTGTCTCTAGTGTCCCCACATGCCAGCAGCTACTCCAGGGCCTTCTGCTGTTCTCTGAGCCCAGGCCTCAACCCCTTGACCAACAGGCCTCTCCTGCCTTCAGGATCTGCAGATGGACCCTGAACCAGCCAGGAAACCCGGACTTGGGTTTCCAATGGGAGGAACTCAAACCCTCTCAAAGCAGCATGAAATCATTTTGCTCATTCCAGAGCTTTCTCAGGGAGGAGAGCCCATCGTGGGAAGTGGCTGATTTCCTTCCTCCTTGGCTGCTCACCATGCAGGGGAATAGGCCTCCAGCCAGGAGCCCTGGCCCTGGTTGGGGTACCTGCTTCTAATTCTCATTGAGGCTGCTATTTGCCCACAGGGGGCGCCTTTCTCAGATTTACACAGGTAACCATCCGCTAGTTGGTGGCTCTTCGCCTCCCTGCCCCAGCCCGCCCTCTGCTTGTCCCAGCTTGTTACCTTCCTTGGAAAAGGGGTCGAAGAGGGCAAGCTCGGCCTCGGTGAGGGGGCCTCGGGCAGGAGAACTGGACGCCTCCTCGGTGCCCCCACAGTTAAAGAGGAGATCCAGGGCCTCCTGGGCAGGGCTGGATGGCGGAGGGTCCGCTGAGGAACAGATAATTAGGGACATTCATGCCTGCCCTTATCACTCCCCAGCTTTCACAATGAAGTCACCTGTCACTGAATCCTTGTAGCAGCAACATAGACAAGCCCATTCTTAGGGCTTGTGTCCATTTTACAGATTAAGAAACTATAGCCTAGAGGGCCTGTGCAGAGCTCATGGCAGGTTAGTGGTAGAGGAGCTGAACACACTCCAGGCTTTTCCCTAAGACCACTCTGGACCCTCCAGCCCTGGCTCCCTTCCCCACCCTGATGTACCTGGCACCTCAAACTCCTCAAGGCCCTTCTTCTCCACAGGAAGGGGCTGGGGCAACCAGGACTCATCAGGTGGTGGCCGGGGCTCCTCAGGGGGTGGTGTGGGGATCAGAGGGGGTGGCAGAATGTGCAGGTCCCTGGATACCTCAGATGGCCGTGTCACCTCCCCACCCTGCAGGAAAGAAAGACCAGTCAGGGGGAGTCATAGGGTGCAGTGTGGTGGCCAGGAAGGTTTCTCAGGTGCTGCGGAGAGCAGACAGGTACACATACCCGGAAGAACTCCTTGAGTTGGGGGCTATTGTTGAGCGCAGGGATGTGCACGGTGAAGCGAAGTAAGTCCTCAGCCCCCTTCCGTCGCTCCTCGATCACCGAGGCTTCAAACCGGCCTGCAGCCCCGAGGACAAGGGAAAGGGAGAGAAGCAATGACCTGTAGGCGCCTCTAGCCCCCTGGCCAATTCTCCTGGTTCTGCCTGGAGAGGATGTGAGTAGCCTGCTGCCCGCTTCCCCATTCTCCCAGCAATCCTCCCTCCCTCCTCTCAGGGTGGGGATGCTTTCAGGGAGGACCTGAAATCTCCAGTCATTCATTTAACAGATGTTTATTGAGCACCTATTATGTGGGGAGTTCAGAATGTGAATGAGAGAGAAGCAAGGTCTGTACCCTTATGGATATCACATGCCAGACAGGGGGAGGCAGGCAACCAATAAGAAAATAATTTCATATGAACTTGATGAAGGGAGGAAAGTAAGGCTCAGAGAAGGGAAGTGATTTGCCCAAGGTCACACAGCGAGTATCCCCCTTTTTATAGTTTCACTGCTCTGTTCTTGGTATCATGCTGCCTGGGGGAGTAGCCTGCTGCACTTCCGCGTGCCTGGCACAACCTGCCAGCAGCAATCCTTCACCCTGCTGTAAAAGGTAGTCTAGAGACCCAAGTACAGATCAGCCCTGCCCAACAGAAATATAATGAGCCACAAGTACAGCTTGTAATTTTCTAGTAGCCACATTTAAAAAAAGTAATGAGACAAGTTAATTTTAATAATATAGTCTATTTAACCCAAATATGTTCTCATTTGAACATGTAATCAATACATATATTGTTGAGATAATTTACAGTTTTTTCCCATGTGACCCATACAGCACATCATAGTTCAGACTTGTCACATCTCTAGTGCTCCCCAGCCACACAAGGCTCATGGCTGCTGTTTTTAGACAGTGCTGGTCTACAGGAAACATGGGCTTGTAGGCAGGAATTCTGGTTCAGCCACTTACAGACCCCGCCCCTTCATTTCCCTGAGCCTCAGCTGCCTCATCTTGAAAACAGGGCTAATGAGGACGGGAATGTTAAAGAACCTGACACACAATAAGGGCGAGGCTGCTCTGAGCCTTGGTTTCCCCATCGGTAAAATGAGGCCATCTCTAAGGCCCCTTCCAGCAGCTCTCTGAACCATGGCTGCAGGGTTTCAGGCCCTGTCTGTCCAGCCGCCACCAGCAGGGGTCCCCTTTGCCCAATTCTTCTGCCATCTTTGGTCTAAATGCCTACCTAGATCAACACTCACCAAACACTTGGGCCCGGGGGAAAGCAGGGAACTCCTCCAGCCTACGGAAGAGGTTACGGTGCGTGTAGGCCAGGTCTCCATGCAGCTTGCGGAAGTCACTGTACCGCTTCCAGACCACTACCTGGAGGGACATGCCGCTTTGACCTGACCAGCATTTGTGGGAGTGGTGGGGGTATGCAAGGATTAGGGCCACAACAACCCTTCCTCCCAGGGCCAGGGAAGAAAGGGGGCTGGCTTTCTCGCAGTTACCAGCTGTTCCTCTATTGTCTCCAGATCTGGAATTGGGGAATGGTCCCCCTTCCTCCCAGGAGCCTCACCTCTTTGACATCCTCTGGGTCTCTCTTTGAGATGAACTGAGGAAGAAAGGCAAGAACCAGGTGAGACCATCTGACACCTCATCACCCTGCAAACTCCCAGGATGCCCCAGGTACCATCCCAGCCCCTCTCAAAGGGATAGTCGCCACTGGTATCAGTGTGTCCTGGCTTTAAGGTGTTGAGTGTAACTTGGAGAAGTTTTTCTACCAGGCACCTCAGTTTCTTCATCTGACAAATGGTAGGATCCCTAACAGCTGGTCCAGAATGCTCCACCCTCAGCCCAACTTTTATCTCAGTTCCTTCAAAGGCCCGAGTCCCTCCAATTTGCTTTGAAACCAAAGAACCTCAAGTTCCCTAAAAAATGAAGTTCTGTCCTAGGGCTCACTCCTTCCTTAATGGAGGAAATCTCTGTGACACTCTTGGACACAGGAGAAACCATGACTGGGGTTGTGACACCTGGAAGAAAAGACTGGGAAAGACTGTTCACTGTTATATTGATGACAATTAAAAAAAATAACATCCTACAGCTGAGAGTACTTGACAGTTTTCAAAACATCTGTTTGTTATCCTGGATCCCAGAGAGGCAGACATGATTAACATGCCCTCTTAAAACATGAGGAAACGGAAGCTTGGAGGGGGGATACGACTTGTGCAAGGTCACACACCAAGTAAGAGGGACCGCTAGGACTGAAACCCTGGCATTTGCTTCTCACAAAAAACTTGCCTAAACTATTTTGAGTAAAATAATTAATTTAAAAAGCACTGAGAAATAAATACCCGACAAAGGAGTCATATCCAGAATATACAAAGAAATTCTATAACTCAATACTAAAAAGACAAACAACCCAACTTTTAAAATTTGGGCAAAATACTTGAACAGGTACCTCCCACAAAAGAAGACATTTGAGTGACCAATAAGATTATGAAAATATACTCAACATCATTAGTCTTCAGAGAAATGCAAAGACTCCAAGGAGATACTGCACACCCACCAAGAATGGCTAATCACTTTGAGAGTGCCTTTATGTTTTCACGCCTTTTTAATGTCACTAATGCACCAGTTTAGTAGTTTGCCTAGTTCAAAATTCTAAAGTTACAAGAAAATTAACAGTGAAAAAAGTGTTCCTCGAATCAGTTTTTGTATTTCACTCTATAGATAGTCTATTATACTGTTTGCAGGAGTATTCTTCATTCTTTTCATCGTACCCTCCAGGTCTCTATATAATGTGCTTATAACGTCGTTACTACTTCATTTATCAAATTTAGTCTTTATCTACTGACTTCCTGCTATGACTGTGAAAATGGAGACTTACTCCTTAAGTTCTTTTGAACTGTATAATTTTATAAAGTCATAGACAAGTATTTTTTGAAAAAGATAAACTCTTTAAAGGGCTTTTATGTAAATATCAAACAAACCCAAAAAAAAAAAAAAAAAACTTACTCCAAGAGATTGGAGTACTAACTTTTGGGTTCAGCTAGTTTTCATGTAATTTAAAGAAATTCACAGACTGACGCCCTGACCACACGTTGGGCGTGGTACCCAACTCGCGGGTCCGAGGACTGCAGTTCAAGCCCTTTTAAGAAGATAGCGCCCTCCCACGACCCCGCCCCCTGATGCTAAAGAAGTAAACGAAAACTCGCACCACAGCCTCCCCTTAAAGGGGAAATCCATTCCTGTAGCGACTACAGTGCAGTTTAAAAAGGGCGGTTTCAGCAGCGCCTCGCCTTAAGGTAAAACAGTCCACCCCTCCCTCTTGTTAAAAGGGTGAGGTCTCTGCTGGGACCCACTTCACCTGCGCGGTCACTTTGTACTCGGTGTAGCCCTTGGGGTGGGTCCGGGGGTCGGAGACTGTGTAGTGCCGCAAGAAGTCATCTTTCACCGGGCGGGACATGGCAACCCAGCTGGAGCAGAGCTGACCATCCGCCTCCGCCTCCTTCCCGCAGCCCCCGCCCCTCAGGGTCAGCCGCCGCCAGCCGCCGCCTCGTCCGGGCCTGCGTCCTGCATCCTCGGGCCCAGGGAGCTGGTCACAAATGACAATGCAGTTCTCGGGCCCGAAGCGCGGCCAAGGGATCGTCTAAAAAGTTCTCGATCTTTGGTAAAGCGTAAAGTCGGTGATTTGAAAGTAAGGATTGGGAAGGTTGGATCACTCAACACTGCCGAGCGACGGAGCCCACCCCAGCCGAGCGTAAACCCTCATCACAGATCTCCAAACGACGTCTTCTCTGCTTTCCAGTTCCCTTTTTTTTCATACATTCACCCAATTTTTGTTGTGTTCTGTATGTGCTAGATTAAGCCAAATTGTTTCTCTGTCTCCCTCCGCAGGACTCGCTCATGCATGTTTTCTGGAAGGCTGAGGAGAGCAAAAAGAACTCCCCATTTCCCAAGAGCCCTCACTCTTCATTCCTCTCCTTCAACCAGTGCTGCCTGTACAGCTGCGCAGGTTGTCTGCGGCATGTGGGTTCCTGGCTGTGACAGAAGTGGGAAGCTGAAATTCAGCCCATGTCCCATTCAAGGAACTGTGGGCCCTGATGTGGGGTGCATCCCTTTTTCTAATTCATGCCTCTGAGGGTTAGCAGTTGCTCTGGCAAACTATCCAGAAAACTTCTACTCACCTTTTACTCCCAGTTTTAATGTCACCTCCTCTGGGAAGGCTGCCTAGGCTCTTCCAAATGCAATTAGTTGCAGCTCAGTCACGTGCTTCTATACTCTTTGCACATCTGTTTGACACAACAGCAATTAACCCTTAGACTGAAATTACCTGTCCCTATCTGTCCTCAGCTGGACTGTGGGCTCTAAAATTACTGAATCACCAAATGACTCAGGCAGAAATCAGGGCAAGGGACTGTTTATTCTCACAGCTGAGCAAAGGATGAGGCCCACAGACTCGACAGCAGCAGAGGCAGCCCCCTGGCAGCCCCAGCCTCCGCCTCTTGATATGGCAGCTGCAGGTAGGCTGGATCAGGAGCCAGGGTGACAGCCAGGGCAGGAGTCCTCCCGGCATGGGAGCCAGCTGGCCATGGACCAGCAGCAGCAGGAGCAGGTTAGAGGGGAACAGGGAGTGTTGTGTTAGTCCAGCTGGCTGATTCCCACCCCCCATGGATGGTAGTGCTTGGTGAGGGCTGGGTGGGGGCGACTGTGAGGTGGGGCATCTGGAGAGGCTCAGTCTGCTGTAAAGATGCGGCTGGAAATGTCATCCAGGAGCCAGTCAATGCCAAGCAGAAGGTTCTCCCCAGTGATGGCGCTGCAGCCTTGGATGCACCAGTGGTGACTGCGGATGGAGTCCAGCTCCAGGGTCTGAAAGGGTGGAAGGTGTTGGTGGGGTCCAGTGACCCTCCTCAAGGCCCTGCTCTGAGAAGTCTCCCCAGGCCCTTAGTGAAGATGTGTCAGCCCCCTGAGGCACCCGGGCTCCCTGTACATTGGCAGGCATGGCATTCCTTGGGAAGAGAACAGCAACACAGGTTTCCAAGCATTTGCTAGGATTCAGGAATTGTGCTGTGGGCCCTGCAAATGTCCTCTCATCCATTCCTCCCAAGGCCATATGAACCAGGGACTGTGCTGGCCATTTTACCAAGAAGGAAACCAAAGCTTAGAGAAATTAAGCAACCAGCTTAGAGTCACACAGCTAGTAAGTGGCAGAACCAAGATTCTAACCCTACTCTTTCTCATTTTGGTGCTGAAGTTCTAGAATCCTGGTTAAGATATAGATTTTGGGGTCAGACAGGCCTGTGTTTAAATCCTGGCTTGTCTACTTACTGGCTGTGTGACCTTAGGCAAGTTACATAACCTCTCTAAGCCTGCTTCACCAGCTATAGGTTGTTGTGAGAATTGAGTGAATCCATGCAAAGTGCCTAGCACACAGAAAGCATTGCTTGGTTGTTACCCTGTGGAATGATCTATTTGCAGGTCTGCCTTCCCCCAGGCTGTGAGGCATCATTATGTCTTAGGAATCCCAGTGCCCTGAATAGGTCCTGCCACACAGCAGGGGCTAATAAAAGCTTTTAAAATAAACTAACAAAGGAATGCCTGCCTCTTTTCCTCCATGAGCCTGAACCAAGGCCTGAACTCACCTCCTGGATGGCGTTCGAGGACAGTGCTCCAGGCAGGTCCTGCTTGTTGGCAAAGATGAGGAGGGTGGCTCCAGCTAGGCGCTGGGGGAGACAAATAGAGGGTTTGGTGGCTCAGAGGGCAGCCTGGCTACTCATCTAAGTGCCCAGAGCATCTGGAGTCAGAGACCAACCCAGGAAGTTCAGGGCAAGGCCCTCTGGTGGTGTAGGCAGTATGGACAGTGGGGTGGAAGGAGCCCTGGGCTGGGGCCCTGGTTCTAGTCCAATCACCACTCAGTAGGCACCTTTATCTTCTATCATTCAGTTTCCTCTTCCTTAAACAGGGAGGGGGAGATGGACAAGATTATCCCTTTACCCGCTGTGGTTCTAGACTGCTCCATCTGACATGCAAAAAGAATGCAACTGTCCCAGAGGCCATGGGGTCTGCTGAAAGTGGTCCTTCCCTCTTCCAAGTTCACTATCTCACTGCCCTGACAGGCCTCTCTGCCTCTAAGTCCAGCTATTTTCTCATATACATATAGGAGCCGCTCCCTGGGGTGGGCACTTGACAGCCATGATCTCATTGAAGCTGTTCAAAACCCCAGGGAGGACAGCAAGGTTTATGCCTGTCCTTGCACACTTATTAACAACTCCCTCTCTCACTCTCAAAGTTGCCTTCGTTTTCATGTACATGTAGTGTGGTAGCCTGGATCACATCCTGGAACAGAAAAAGGGTGTTAGGGGAAAACTGGTGAAATCCAAAGGAAATATGTAGCTTTAAGAGTAACTTCCCAATGTTAATTTCTTAGTTTTGACAAATGTGCAGTGATTATGTGAGATGTTAATATTGGGGGAGCAGGGTCAAGGGTATACAGGGTCTCCCTTCACTATCTTTACAACTTCTCTGTAAATCTAAAATTTTATTTAAAGAAAAGTGTTTTGGCCAAGACAATAAAGTTCACCCTAATTATAATGCCCATCTTGGAGGTTCAGAGAGGTTAGGTGCCCTGCCTGAGGTCACAGTTCAGTCTGACTCCTGAGCCAGGCCCCACTGCCTCTGGAAGCTTCACACCCTGGCCTGTAGTCATCTGCCCTAGAGCCAGATTCAAGGTGTGGAAACTAAAGCTCAGGGTGGTAGTGAAGCGGTGACCTCGCAGGGAAGCGAGCCCAGGTCTCGGTCCACAGCATGTCCTTCCTGCCTGTGGCACCATGGGCCACCCTGGACCAGGTATACAGGTTGTCTCTGCCTCCCCAAGGATACTAGGCTCATGACAAGGGCTTAGGGAAAGAAGAGATCCTGCCTTAGGTGTCCCTCTGGGGTCATGGAGCCCTCAGGGAATCTGCTGAGGTCAGTGTCCACACGTCCACAAAGGATCGGGCCTGGACACTGGTGGAAGCCTGGATATGTGCCCCCACCCCCAGCTCAGCCAGGCCCCCTGCCCACCTCCTCCACCAACAGGCTCTGGAGCTCCCGCTGGCAGTCCTGCATGCGCTGGCGGTCGGCGCTGTCCACCACCCAGATGAGGCCATCGGTGCTCTCAAAGTAGTTCCGCCAGTAGGAACGCAGTGACTTCTGGCCGCCCACATCCCAGATGTTCAGCTTGAATCTGGGCAGGGAGGAGTGGCTGGAAGGTCAGCCTGGCCCCTTGCCCACCCTCCCCGCCCTGCTCTAGGCTGCCTGCCCGCAGGAACCCCGCTTACCCCCGGTGCTCCAGGGTCTTGATGTTGAAGCCCAGCGTTGGGGAGATGGTGTCGATGTCTTCCCCATTGAACTTCTTGAGGATGGTGGTTTTGCCAGCGTTGTCCAGGCCACTGGGCATACCAGGTTAAGGAGAAACCCCTATGCTCTGCAGGACAGTGATACTCTCACAGTGCCTCCTCTTAGGGGACAAATCATTTCCTACCACATATCAAAATCAGTTGAGCACATGCCTGACCCATAAACGGCTCAGGATAAATGTGCAAGTTTCAAGAGATAAACATCTTATCATCTCCTGACCAAAGAATCCTTAATTCACTCCACAGTATTTATTGAAAAGCTACTAAATGTCAGGCCCTCTTCTTGTGCCAGAGGAAACCCTGGAGTCAAAGTCCTGACCTTGTGCAGCTTACATTCTAGTGCGGACACAGTTGATTGAGTGCAATCCAGTGAGAAACCAGGTACTGTCAGATCCGGATGAACGTACAGAAGGGGGAGGCTTTCGGAGACGGCTGTTGGAAGAGCTTCCTTCAGCTTGGGAGCCAGGAAAGTTCTCTCTGAGTCTCGAGCTGAGGCTCAAACTACACAGAGCCAGTTTTTTGAAGCACTGGGGGAAGAGCATTCTAGGCAGAGGGAACAGCAAGAAGTATCTGTAGTCAGCCACCCTCGTCTTTGTTTTAGGAATATTCCAAACTCTTTGCGGCTGTGTGAGTATACAAGCAAATGGGTGAGCTCACCAGTCAGAGAACCATACTCCTCTTTCCTTCCAACACTTAAGGGGGCCTGCAGCTGGGAGGGGGACCCAGGCCCTGGACTCAGCAGACTTTTTGCTCAGCTGACCTGGGTGAGTGACTCAAACTAGTGACATGAGGGTGACAGGAAATGTCTCCTGAGACCCAGCCTTAGCCTCATAATTGGCTGCTGATAACCCACTCACCCCCCAACTCCATCACTCACATTTCCTTGTCACTAGAGCACTCCCCTCAGCAGACTTTGGCGTCTCCCACCTTAGAAGCAAATATCCTCCTGATCCATCCTCCCCTTACTTCTTCCTTGATTTCTCTCCCTTTACAGAAAATTTCCTCAAAACCGTGTCCATGCTCATCCTCTCCAATTTCTGTCCTCCTGCTCTTTCTTGAACCCATGAGGTTTTTGCTCGCACTGCTTCCTCACAACTGGTCTTGCCAAGATCGGTCCCTAAAGACCCCCACGTTGCCCTCCAATAGCCGGCTTCCTGCTCCATCAGCAGCGCCTGACACGTGGCCTGTGCCTTCATCCACTCCAGGACACACCCTGGTTGTCTTCTTCCCCCGCCACTCCTCCTCATCTCCCTGACCTCCTGATCAAGGAACACCTATTGTCTTATCGATGATCTCATCCACAATCATGGCTCCAAACAGCACATTTATACTGTGTATATCCCACCCAGCTGCTCCCCTGGACATTGGTCCCTATATCCAGCCGCCTAGCTGACATTTCTAAGATGTCTGAGAGGCATCTTACACAGCCAAAACTGAGCTCCCATCTTCCTTCTGAACTTGCTCCCTGCCCACTTCTCCATCTAAGCAAGTGGCTTCTCATTCTTCTAATTGCTCAGGCCAGAAACCTAGCAGTCATGCTTGACTTTACCCTCTCTCTCATGTCCAATCCAGCAGCAATTCCTGCTGACCCTGTCAAAATGTCCCCCAACTTCCATCACCTCTCTGCCTCCATCTGGTCCGAGCCACCATCCTATCTCACCTGCATCACTGCAGTGGCCTAACCTCCACTTTGCACTTCTCATTTAAAGGAAAAGCCAAGAACCAAAAGCCCTACAGTGAGACCCTTCTGTCACGTCTCTTGTCCTAATCTAGTCCTCTCCTCCAGCTGCCTCTGCCCTCCTTGACATTCCTTTGAACACACCGCGAGTTCATCCTTTCAGGTGTTTGTACTTGTTTCCTTTGCTTGAACAATTTTGCCCAGTTATCTACGTGATTCACTTCACCTTCCTGTTTTTACTCAACTGCCACTCTCAATGCAGCCTTCTTTGATCCCCTTATTTAAACCGCATTCTTCTCCATATACACGATATATTTTACTTATTTAACATCTTTTCTTCCCCAGGCGTTGTTTTGCTGTTTTACCCCAGGCCCTAGGACAGTGCCTAGCAAGAGCAGGCACTCAAAAAACATTTATTGGATGAGTGAATTCTCTGTGCCTTTCTTAGAACTCTAAAACAGACATGATGTGAATATTACTTATTTGCGCACATTAATGTCTTCTCTTCCTGCTAGAACTGGGGGCGAGGGCGGCCCAGCTCTTGGATGGCAGTCCCCACGGGGCCTGGCACACAGTAGGGCAAATGAGTGCAGACAACCTGCTAATGAAGGTCAGCGGGCCCTCGGGCCTACGAGCCGTCAGCCGCGTTGGAAAACGACGGGTCGTGCATCAGCAAAGAAAGAAACGGGACAGTTGGACCCACGGGCGAAAAAACCCGCGGATTCCACACCCACTTCTTCGCGGAGCGGATTTCGACCTTAAGGGTGGGGCCGGGGCCTGTCCCCCATGGACAGGGGGGAAGAGGTCAGAGCTCAGAGGACAGAGGCCCCATGCTCGGGCCAAACCAACGAGTAGTAACTTCCGAGTCACCTGCGGGCCCCACCTCCCCCCTACATTGGGTCACCTGGCCCAGCCGCCGCGCCATTACGCCTACACCTTTGTCCTTGGAAATGAAGTTACCCCCGCCCCTAGCTGGTGGTACAGCCTCCTCCCGGCCCCCCGCCACAAGTGATTGGTAGTACCCACGTGCGTGACGCACAAGGAGCAGTTGGGACAGGCCAGCAGACCGCGCCCTCCGCGCCCGGTAGGGGGCGCTTGGTGCCTCCCGCCCGGTGGGGTCCCGCTACCCTGGAGGCTCCGGCGTCTGGGAGGATACAGCATGAGCAGTCGCAGCTCTCGCTCTTTCTGCTTCATTTTCTTCAGGATGGTCAGAAGGCCCATGGTCCCTGTAACCCCCTCC